>APFE031742787.1:0-28794 GCA_000404065.3 Pinus taeda
AGAGAGAGAGAGAGAGAGAGAGAGAGAGAGAGAGAAGGGGAGGGGATAGAGAGGGAAAGGAAGAGGGAGAGATAGATAGATATGGGGAGAGAGAGAGAGTGTGGCATATGTTTAAGGGGTTGAGATAGAGAGACAAATAAGGATAGATAGAGGGAGGTATAAATGTATATGACAAGGGGAGAGAGGAAACAAGAGAAAGAGTGAGATGGGTGAGAGAGGGAAGGGAAGAGAGAGAAGGAGAGGGGAAGAGAGATAGAAACAGAATGGAAGATGGAGAGAGAGGGAATAAGAAAAATTCTCACAGAGAGAAATCCAAACATATTAGATATATCTATAAATTCATGAATATTTTAGATTTTCACTAAAATAGATGTATTGATTTCAATGTAGTTGCTGATTTCTAATCATATTTGATCACATGCACTATATGCATTGGTTTTAGCGTAGATGTCGCATTATAATTCTATTTAACACCTTACACTAGATGCATTGATTTCAATGTCTATGTTTATTTATACTCATAATTGATTGATTGCACATGATTCATTAGTTTCGGTGTAGATATTGATTTCTAATCCTTTTTTATTGCTTGCACTATATGTATTGATTTTAGTGTAGATGTCGATTTCTAATCATATTGAATAACTTACAATAGATGTATTGATTTCATCATAGATTTTGATTTGTACTCATATTCGATTGCTTGCATTAGATGCAACGGTTTTAGTGTAGATATTGATTTCTAATCCTATTTGATTTCTTGCACTAGATGCACTGATTTCAATATAGATGTTGATTTCTAATCCTATTTGATTGTTTGCACTAGATGCATTGATTTTAGTGTAGATGTTGACTTTTGATTTGATGCAACAAGATATATTATGTACATTAATTTCAAAGTAATTAGATTATATAATGTGTATTGATTGCAATGTAAGCACATCTCTACCTCCTCCATCTACATCGATATCTCCCATTGTATTTCCTTGTTTGTCTCTCTATCTCAAAAACTAAATATACACACACTCTCTCCATATCTATCTATCTCTCTCTCTACCTCCCTCTCTTCGCCTTCTCTCTCTCTCTAACATTTCTCTCTCCATATCTATATCTCTTCCTCCCTCCCCATCTTTGCATTTTCCTTCTTCCCTCTTCCCTCCCCCCATCTATATCTCTATCTCCCCTTGTCTCTCCTTCTCACGCCCAAAACAACACACTCTCTCTTAGTGTAAGCACATAAAAATTATTCAACCATAAATAAAATACTCGAATTTTCATCCTAAATAAAATGTTTGCTTACCCCAAATGTTTGCTTCCTGAAACTATAAACTATTTAAAAATAAGTACATTCTTATTATTCCCATTTTCCATCATTCAATATTGTTAGAAAATATTTACAATTAAAAATTATTTGGGGTTTAACACTTCATAAGTCACAATGACTGAATTTGGATAAAACTACTATTAATATTGTAGTGCAACATAGATAAGTTATGTTGTTTACTACAGTAGCTCGAGTAAAATATTTGAATTTTCTATGATTCCAACTATTCTTTTCATATGATCGATATAAGAAAATGGAAAAACTAATAAGTATGACAATAATAATAGTATAACAAAATAGTTTCTAATTGATTGTAATGAAGATTGTTTGTAATTGACTATATTCTTAGTATTCACATTTTATATCTATCAAAATTGTCACATTGACACTTTACACTCAAAATTTGTATTTCATCATTTTTCATCATTCAAGTTACTAACAGTATCTCTCATCTCAACAAACTGAGGTAACTAAGAAAATTTTAAATTAAGTTTACCAAATTAATATTAGACATATTTAGCATATTTAAAATGACCAAAATAATTAGATGTTCAACAATTCTTTTATGACCGCACACGATTGCAACCAGCCTACATCCATCTTAACACAAGATCTATCAAGCACCAAGAGGGATCAAACCTCTCGAAGTGCAAAACTTTCCTCACGTTTTGCATTCAGAAAAGAGGTTTTCACCTCAAGATATTTTATCCCTCTCAGTGCTTGATAGATACGATGTTAAGATGGATCTAGGTTGATATTATAAAGAGATATGGTGAATCTAAGCTCGTATTCTTGCATCGTATTCCCCATACCTTTAAATAGTCTTCATCACCTAGAGAATTAGTAAACCCATCTAATGACTAACCCGAACTTATATATAATTATTATTTTTTCGTTATAATTTTATTAATTTGAGAGTCCAACAATTATATAAATAAATGAAACTACTAATAGATACATACATATATATACACACACACAGACACTAGTGGAATTAGCAACTCGGTCATTCTCTTACTTGAGTGACATGGGGTTGATTTTAGCTAGAACTACTATACCTGGGACCTACCAACTGTCCTCTCCGTAGACTGGGCTACTCTATGGGATTTGAACCTTTTGTCTCTTGGTTTACATAATAATTCATATCACGAAAATAACTAATTAAATTTCACCCTACAAACATTTTAGGAAATAAATATAAAACTGATTTAACTCATATAATTATAAATTACATTTACATAAATAATTGAAAACTATTTAATTTCAAAAAAATACTATATTATTAAATTAATCTAATAAAATAATATAGAAATAATTGCCTAATTTCCCATTATAATATAATAAATAAAATTAAGTACTTTGTAGATGGAGAAATTTCCTCACTTGATATTTTAGATCCATCTTAACCCCTGATCTATGAAGCGCTCAGAGGGATCAAATCTCTCAAGGTTAAGTTGGATCGAATATCAACACTTGATAGATCCTGGGATAAGTTGGATCTATGATGGTTATACAATACTATTTAATATCTATATTTGTATCTATGTGTCTCATTATTATTCCATTTCTCTATCTCAACCCCCAAACATATACACTCTATATCCATATCTATCTATCTCTCTCACCCTTCATCTTTCTCTTCCTCTCCCTCTCTCTCTCTACCCCTTCTCTCCCTCTCTCCCTTCCCCTTCTCTGCCTCTTTCTTTATCTTTCTCTCTCTCTTCCCTCCTCTCTCTATCTAAATCTTTCCATTTTTCCCTTCTTACTCCCTCTCTCTCTCCACCTTTCTCCCTCTACGTTATTATTCTTCCCTCCCACTCTCTCCCCCTCAAACTCCACCTCTCTCCCCTTCTCTCTTTTGATTCGTCTCTTCCTTCCTATCCCTCCCTTTCTCTCTCACATCCCTATGTCTCTACCCCAAGCACTCGATCTCTCCCTCTTCCCTCCAACTCTTTCACTATCTCCCTCCCTCTCTCCTTCTCACTCTCCCCTCCATTTTTGTGACTCCCTCTCTCTCTCTCTTCCCCTTTTGTCCGTTATAAAATCAAAAGGAATAAAATATTTTCTTACTTTGATAACAACTTGTGAGAATTTTTCATTATATTGTCTTCTTATGTCTTCTTTTCATCAAGAAACTATCAAACAATAAAGAACATGAAGATCACAATAACAATAAAACATAATATGTAAGATCTCACCTAGGGAAAAACCCCTCCTAGGGGAAAACCCAGTTAGAATTCTCTTCTTCTTATAGAACAAAATCAAGAGAACACGAGTCATTATGAAGAACGAACCTAATTACATCTTTCAACGATATCCCTATACCCCTAATCTCCTCTTCTCTTTCTTCCCTCCTCTCTTCTCTATCTCATTTTCTCACCATATCTCCCTTGTCACTCCCTCTTTCTCTCCATGTCTATCTCTCTATGCCTTTATTATTTCCTCTCTCTCTCTCCCCCTCTAATTCTCTCTCTCTCTCTTTCTGTCTCCCCCTCTCTCCTTCTCTATCACCCTCCTTTCTTTGTTTCTTATTCTCTCTCCCTCTCTCTCCCTCTCCTCGTCTCTCTCTCTCTCTCTCTCTTCAGCCTCCAACCTTTTTACTATCCCCCTCTTCTCTCTCTTAAATTTGATCCCATTCTATTATGTTTAAGAAAGTATCTAAATTTAAAAATTTGAATTGGTTGTAAAATATTAAACATTTGTTTTGGATAAATCATTTCAAAGAAAATACAATAATGAAAAACTTAAAAAAAATCATGCTATATCTTCCTCTATTATTGTTAGTCATTTAGCTTGCTCTCATCGCTTGGATCCTTAGTTAGGATGGATATATGCTAGTTCTTCATAATATTATTTATATTATATAAAGTTCACATCATTATACATAAAAGTATTCTCTTTTTTAATTTTATTAAAACCTTGATTTAATTTCTATGGAAATATTTTTAGTAGTTGTGAGAATAGAGGGTTTAGATGTATCTCACAAGTGGCTATAACATTTTTCCTTTTAGATTGGATTGAAACAAGTTTATCAAATTAAATTAAAATAATATATTTTGATTATGAAATAACTTATGGTTTTTGGGCATGTCGTATTGATAAGTCATGGCATTGTAACCAATTATATTTGCAAATTAATAATATCCATTGTAAAGTGGGGGTAAATATTCGTAGTTAAGTATCTTTTCATATTGTTATTAAATATTTTGAATGTGAAATAAGTTATGATTTTTTGACATGTAGTATTGATAAGTCATGGTATTTGCCCATGGTATTGTAGCAAAATCTATTCACATGTTCATAATATCAATGACAAAGTGGGGGTGAATATCCATGATTAATAATCTCATGATAAGCCATGGTATTGTAAGATATCTTCTTTATACGTTAATAATATATATGGTAAAGTGAGGGTGAATATCCATGGTTAAGAAACTTTTTATATTGTTAATAGAATATTTTGATTATGAAATAATTTATATATTTTTGGGTAGGTTGTATTGGGAAGCCATGGTATTGGCCCATGGTATTGTAATAAAGCCTATTTACAAGTTAATAATACCCATTGTTAAGTGAGGGTGAATCTCCATGGTTAAAAATCTTGTCATATTGTTATAAAATATTTTGGTTGTGAAAGAAGTTAGACTTTTGGGAATGCCGTATTGATAAGCCATGGTGTTGGCCCATGGAATTGTAACAAATCCTATTTACAAGTTAAATTAATTGTAAGATTTTTTTAGTTATTTTCAACCATATTTTCTTTGATTTCGTTAAAATTTAGTGAGAATTTTTTGGAATGATAATTTTGAGCTCTATTATCAGTTGCAAGTGTCAACTACTATGTAGTACTTTCTTATCACATGATATAAATTATCTATAACAAATTGAATTTTATTAATTTGACTTTTTATTATTAATTGAGCCAATATTTAAATGTACATTTCAAGTGTCTCAAATTTTTAAAAATATTGAATATCTATATCGAGGTAGTTTGATGATATGAAACCGTAGCAAGTGTCAACCACTTTTGTAGTATTTGTCTACACACGATATAAATTATCTATAACAAATTGAATTTTATTACTTTTATTAATTTAACTTTTTATTATTAATTGGGTAACTATTTTAATATTTACTAATATCATTTTCACTTTTTATTATTAATGGAGCCGGCATTTAAATGTTTAAGCTCATTTCCAATATCACTTTAAATTTTTTAATTGAAATAATATTTAAAATTATTTACATATTTGCATTACACCAACACATTTACTTAAAATTACAGAACAAATTGCAATTCCATAAATATTTAAAATGATTTTAAAATTTTAAAAATACTATATTATTAAATTAATGTATTAAACTAAACATTAGACAAAAATTAACGATTGCGACATATATTGCCATTATAAAATAAGTACCAGAACTTTTCCTCACTTATATTTTTTACTAACTTTTAATAAGTTTCAATAATAAGAGGATTATTTTATTATAGGATTTACGATTTATATTTATAATTTCAAGTTGAATTTAATCTTAGTGTATAATTTGGAATATTAAGAATGTAACTGAATAAAATCAGTTGGACTTTCATTTTTTCATTTAAGTTTTGAAATAGTTTTAAAATCTACAAATTTATTTACATGATTTTACTTTCTTTCTTAAAAATTATTTTATTGTTTCAAAAATCATGCAGTAAAAAATTCAGTATATTATTCAGCATATTTTCTTAAAAAATATTTGAAAAAATTTAAGTTAAAGATGATAACGAAAGTTACAAACTCTGGAATAATTGGAACAGGGTATACACAGAAATCATATCTATTAAATTTCCATATCATTAAAATAAAATATTCGGAAAATAAATCTAAAAGATTAATTCAACAAAACAGTACCTCATTTTTGGGCTGTGGCACAGGTTCCTTTTAAGTGAGATCTGCTTTATATAAAACACCTTGTATTTTTTATCACAATATAATATATAAAATGAATATAAATTCGATATTTAAGTGTTTTTAACAACAGGTAAATATTAAGAACTATGCGCTTTTTTCAATTACATTTGGTATAAAAATTGAAATTATATCATCAGTATTATTGTTTCAAATTATAACATACATCGTCATTAGTGCGAAATTTGTAGTTTGAGCTTCTTTTGAGCATTTTTGAGTTTGAGGTTTCTTCTGAACCAAAAATCTGATTGAATTTAATGAGAGTGGTGATTTTAAGAAATTTTGTAAGAACATATTAGATGATTTTTTCACAAAGGGTTTATCAAAACTTAAAAAAAAAAACTGTGCGAACGATTGTAGTCAGTGAACTGATTCAAAAAGGACACCTTAGTCTGAGACTTGTTTGACAAGTTAATGGTGGAAGACAAAAGTAATAGTACAACTGTCACTACACTTGACAGTTGTTTGACAAGTCAACCATGGAGGACAAGTGTTTGATGATTGTACACGGATTCAAAAAAGACACCTTACTTCTAAATATAATACTTGGAAGGTAAGAAAACCAACAATAAAACAACCTCATATGGTTTTTTTAAATTGGAAAAGCCAATATTGATAAATAATACATATTCGAAATAAGAAGAAAAAAAAAAAAAAGCTCATAGCCTTACTTAATGTTCTATTAATAATAAACCATAGTTTTTTTTTTAACTTGAAAAACAAATATGGATAAAAAATAGAAATTCGAAATAAAAAGGAAAAAATACAAGCTCATCGTCTATGTGGAGCATTGGCTCACTCCCGCATGTGGAGCAGTGGCTCACTCCCACATGTGGGACATGACTCTAAGCCTAAACTATGGGAGAATGTAATGTTTATCAACGTATTTTCTTTTCAAATTTGAAAAACAAATATTGAGAAAGAATACATATTCGAAATCAAAAGAAAAAAATACACGCTCATCGTCTAGTGGAATAGTGGCTCACTCCTGCATTTGGGACATGACTTTAAGCCTAAACCATTGGACAATGCAATGTGAATGATAAACATGTTTGCATCGCAATATTTTTGCATGCTCCCCTCTTGTAAACTTCCATGTTCTCATAACAAACACTGCACATCATGTCATCTCCATTTGCATTGTCATCAGACAACCCCTCCACTACTTGTACCACAATTCCACTTACAACTTCCTCTCCAAAGTAACTTCTGGCAATAAATATCAGTTGAGGCTCAAAATTGAAGTCATGTGTATTCTTGTGTATTCTCGTGTAAGTGTATCTGTAGCCAATTGAATTTGGAATTCCATATCATTCTAGTGGAGTACCAAATTTCTTTATTGTCTAATTTCACTATGTATAGAAGTATAATCATATCTTCACTCAATGTGAATGAATGTTGTGACAGAGTCCCCATTCACATTTTGCCAACTGAATTTGGAATTCCATATCATTCGAGTGGAGTACCCAATTTCTCTATTGTCTAATTTCACTATGTATAGAAGTATAATCATATCTTCACTCAATGTGAATGAATGTTGTGACAGAGTCCCCATTCACATTTTCATTACCTAAAGTTATATTCTCGTGCTTTAGGATCGTTCCTCCCAGTTGATCACCCCAAACGAACAGAAGTGAAGAAGAAAACGTTGGACAACATTTGGTGTCGAGTGTAATTGTTAACAATGTGCAGAGATCTGCATCAATTTCCGTACTTATTATATCAGCTCGACCCTCCATAATTAGAGAATTTCCATAATTAGAGAATTTAAAAGAAACCGCTAATATACATGATTTATTTCATAACTTGGAGGAGTGATCGTAAAGCACGAGAGGACAACTGTAGGTAATGAAAAAGTGCATGGGACTCTGTCACAACATTAGCATTGGGTGAAGATATGAAATTAGACAATAGAGAAATTGAGTATTTATATGGAATTCCAAATTCAGTTGGAAACAGATTCGCTATAGATACTGCAACACTTACATGAGAATATGCATATTTCAAACTTCAAATAATGGTTATGGCCACAAATTACTTTGGAGATGAAGATTTAAGTAGAAGTGTTGCACAAGTATTGGAGAAGTTGCCTTACATTATAATTGGGCACCACGACACTGAAAATGGAGATGACATGATTGGGTAGCATGACAATGCAAATGGAGATAACATGATGTGCAGTGTTTGTTAATTGTTACTAGAAGTTTGCAAATGGGGAGTGTGCAAAACTATTGGCATGCAAGTGAGCCACCTACTCAACATACACGATAAGCTTGTAAATTTTTCTTTTTATTTGGAATATGTATTATTTATCAATATTTATTTTTAAAAATTTATAAAGAAATATACTTGATAATAGAACCTTAAGTGAGGTTGTTTTATTGTTGGTTTTCTTACATTCCAAGTATTATATTTAGAACATGCACGAGTGAGCCACCTGCTTCTCCACATAGACAATGAGCTTGTATTTTTTCCTTCTTATTTGAAATATGCATTACTTATCCATATTTGTTTTTCAAATTTTATTAAGAAATATGTTTTATAATACAACCTTAAGTTAGGTTGTTGTGTTATTGTTAGTTCTCTTATATTCCAAGTATTATATTTACAACGAAACTGTCTTTTTTGAATCAGTCTACAATTGTTTAACTTTTTGGTTGTTTTCCACCCTACAATTATCACTACTACTATTTCTATTTTCCACCGTTTATTTGTCAAATAATGGTCAAGACGCGCTGCGAGAACCAATTTCAAACTTTATCATGCCTTCTGCGGGTTGTACAGAACTGCTTACACGGAAGGTAATCATTTTTTAATCAATTCAGTGCCTACAATAATCTACACAGTTTTTCTTATAAGTTTTGACAAAATCCTCTAATGCATTGTTACAAAATTTCTTTAAATCACAACTCTCATTATAAATGTTGGAAAACATATATAACATTAAATTCAATCAAATACCTTGAAATCAGCAAGATTTCCATTCACAAGAAACCTCAAACTCGCGCAACGTAGCCTTAAAATAAACTCAAACTACAAATCTCACACTATCGCCGTTGCATAATTTCAAATAATTTTCAACATTTTAAAAAACACCGTTGAATCAATGAGATAATTCCCCTAGTATGACCACAAAATAAGAAGTCAAATATTTTGACAAGAAAGAAAAATACGTTAGCCCTCAAACATAAAATACGAAATAGTCCAATGTAGTCGAGAAAACAAATTTTGACATCAAAGAAAAATACTTTAACCATCAAAATTTTGACATCAAAGAAAAATACTTTAACCATCAAATACGAAAACATTGTTGGAAATTTTATGGTGATTGCCATAAAATTTCAAACACAAAAGACCAGAGAACAACACTATGATATGATGGAATTTTCTACTAAATTCCTTAACAAACAGACAACACAAAACTGCTCTGTTTTTACACAGAAAACTGAAAATTTTGTTTTCTGGACTTGGTGTTGCAGCAACAGGAATCGGTGTTGCAGCAACGCCGATCGTGGTGTTGCAGCAACAGGAAAAATACTCTGTTTTTGATAACACAGTAAAAACAGAAAATTGCAACACGATTTTGACGCTAAGTCACTTAAGAAAATTGACGCTTTGTGTAACAACAACTAAAGATCAGCAAAACAATAAACTTGTATTTCTTAAACACTAAAACAGCTGATACAAATTCGTCTTCCTCTTAACAGAGGGATAACAGCAGAAACACTTCAGTTCCACAAATCTATTCACCAAGGAACGCTTCTGTTCCACACAAATAACATCTACCTCTTAATAGAGGGATTTCAACATGCCTGCTTTAGAGGCACTTCAATCTGTGTATACTTACAAATTGACACTATTGTGTCTGCACTGCTGTCTAGGCACTCTGTCTCAGCACTGTATTACAGCAACTCTATCTCAGCACTGCTGTGCATAGAGCTTCATTCATGTGAGCTATGATGCTGTACATTCTTTCTCAAAAACACAGAAATTACATTTCAGCACTGTTGTGCTGTATTGCAGAGAGATTAACGATGTTGCCACACACTCAGAAAAACAGAACTGCTATTCTTTTCTGATTGATTAATCTGGCTGATCTCACTGCTGCTTGATGTATATATAACAAAACAAATATCTGAGTTTAATAATAAACTAAGCAAAATATCTACTGATGTTTATCTTTGTATTTATTGCAGAGGAGGTGGTGATGATTTTCTCGGTGGAAATAAGTCAGTTGTAGGGAATTTATTTCTGCACATTTAATGCTGATTTAAAGTGCAAAAATATCAGAAGATTTTTGTGGCTTTCAGATTCTATGAATTTAATGCACATCAATGTGCAAAATATCAGCAGTGACTTTGCGGCATCGAACACGCTGGAACATTTATGGGAAATCCGATTTCTGTCCAGCTGTTCATTGTTTGCAGTTGGAATTAATTTCCAACACTCCCCCTTAATTTCAACTGGTGGGTTATTAGTCATACGCAAACACTTCATCAAAAATTCGAAACTTTTCTGATCCAATGGTTTGGTCAGAATATCAGCAACTTACTCCTTCTCTTCTCTCATGGTAAATGTAATTTCATATCTCTTCCCATAGGAAGATCCATCTGATAGAGTTCTACCAGGGTCTTCATCAAATCTTCAATCTCTTCCTCTGTCATATTGACAAAGGTGTTGGCAGTAAAGCCCATCTTAGCCATCTTGGCAAGAGTTACATATCGAACTCCATATTCTTTAAACAGATCTTCAAGGAACTTCAATTCCTTTCTCCCATTCATGGGTTTTGTCCATTTCCTATCTTTAACTACATTTTTGAAATGAACAGGGTCATCAACATGACTAGATAAAGCAAACAAAGAATTTGTACCTTCATTTGTTGCTTCTTGTGGTGTGCTTGGAGAAGCACATTCAATTCTCCTCAAGGGTGCGACTTGCTGCCCTTGTGTTGGCGCTGCTGTTTGGGGATGCATTTCAGCCATCTCCTCATCATCTTCATCACGAGACAAACAATTTTTATCATTCACACTGTTTTCTCTAAGCTTTCATCATAAGCTTCCTCCTCAATGAACTGAGGTTTGACTGTCTTTACTTTCTCGATGCCTTGATAGGCTGTCTTGAGAGTTTCCCATGCTTCTTTGGATGTCGTAGCTGCTGCTATCCTTGGAAACACACTCTCATCCACTGCTCGATACAAGAAGTAGAGGGCCAAAGCATCCTTCTTCTTATAGCTCTTCAACAGCTCTTTCTCTGTCTGAGTTAAGCTATTAAACTCATTTTTATCTGTTGGTTCTTCAAAACCATCCTCAACAAATTGTTGTAAATCTTGTGAGGCAAATAGGGCTCTCATAACTATTGCCCAATAGTCATAGTTTTTCCCATTCAATAGTGGGATCTGAGTATTAAACATACCCATGCTAGTGTTGATGCTGGCCATTCCTTGCATTTTAAACTATGCTTCAAATACAGTCTAATAACTGGCTGTATATTTAAAAATAACTGAGAAATACCTTGGATCCTTTCTTGACTGTGTCTTCACTCTGCTGGAGAAGCTGTTGCAGCAAGAAACCTTCCTTCAGCTTCTTTGACGCCTTCAAAGAGCCTGGACTAGCTCTGATACCATGTTGTAATTTTTATGGTGAATTCCATAACACAAAAGACCAGAGAACAACACTATGATATGATGGAATTTTCTGCTAAATTCCTTAACAAACAGACAACACAAAACTGCTCTGTTTTTACACAGAAAACTGAAAATTTTGTTTTCTGGACTTGGTGTTGCAGCAACAGGAATCGGTGTTGCAGCAACGCCGATCGTGGTGTTGCAGCAATAGGAAAAATACTCTGTTTTTGATAACACAGTAAAAACAGAAAACTGCAACACGATTTTTGACGCTAAGTCACTTAAGAAAATTGACGCTTTGTGTAACAACAACTAAAGATCAGCAAAACAATAAACTTGTATTTCTTAAACACTAAAACAGCTGATACAAATTCGTCTTCCTCTTAACAGAGGGATAACAGCAGAAACACTTCAGTTCCACAAATCTATGCTTAAGAGCATCTTCCTCTTAACAGAGGGATTCACCAAGGAACGCTTATGTTCCACACAAATAACATCTACCTCTTAATAGAGGGATTTCAACATGCCTGCTTCAGAGGCACTTCAATCTGTGTATACTTACAAATTGACATTGTTGTGTCTGCACTGTTGTCTAGGCACTCTGTCTCAGCACTGTATTACAGCAACTCTATCTCAGCACTGCTGTGCATAGAGCTTCATTCATGTGAGCTATGCTGCTGTACATTCTTTCTCAAAAACACAGAAATTACATTTCAGCACTGCTGTGCTGTATTGCAGAGAGATTAACGCTGTTGCCACACACTCAGAGAAACAGAACTGCTGTTCTTTTCTGCTTGATTAATCTGCCTGATCTCACTGCTGCTTGATGTATATATAACAAAACAAATATCTGAGTTTAATAATAAACTAAACAAAATATCTGCGGATGTTTATCTTTGTATTTATTGCAGAGGAGGCGGTGATGATTTTCTCGGTGGAAATAAGTCGGTTGCAGGGGAATTTATTTCTGCACATTTAATGCTGATTTAAAGTGCAAAAATATCAGAAGATTTTTGCGGCTTCCAGATAACTGCTGAAGATCAGATTCTATGAATTTAATGCACATCAATGTGCAAAATATCAGCAGTGACTTTGCGGCATCGAACAGGCTGGAACATTTACGGGAAATCAGATTTATGTCCAGCTGTTCATTGTTTGCAATTGAAATTAATTTCCAACAAACATTAAGACGTTAAATTTTTTTGGAAACAATGTAAACTCTTCCTAGTTAAAACTTAAATTTCGCAGTTCAAAATTAATAGAATTCAAACTTGAATGAAAATAAATTTTCAAATTTAAGATATTTACTGTGAGACTCAATTCTCGCTTTGTTCAAACATTATGGATCTTCTGAAAGAAAATCGAACAAACTGTTGTAAAAGGAAAATATTATCTTGGAAAGTGCCATGTGCGTTATTTTGTCAAATGAAACCATAGTGTATGCCATATCTCTCAAAAATTCATTGCGAAAAGCCACTAAAATATTACTGCATACAAGATTTTTAATATTGCAACTAATTTTGCGGGACCCACCAATATCACATTTGGCTTATCCAATGTGATAGACTCACCATAAATGTTATTTAAGGGAAGACATTTTTGGTAAATTTTAGTGATTTCACATTATGTCAAATTAACAGAAAAGAGAATATTGGTCTCCCTCCCCCAAAACCTAATGTATTTTAGGTTATGCATAGACCAGATGTCATAACCAAAAATTGAAATAATCTTAATTTTAATAAACATGGAGTTTATGTCACAAGTCCTCCAAAAACACATGATTGAAATAAGGAATTTCGAACAGCTTAAATGTTTACTATGATGCAACAGATCATACCTACAATTCCAAGAAAACAACCTTCCCCAAATCATTTCATTGTCTAACATACTTAAAATAATTAATTTAATTAATTGTAAAGCTAACATGATATCAAAACATAAAACATGATTTGTTATAGTTAAATATGGTAAATCAAAAATAACACCTTTCCAAAATTTTCATTTATTGCTAGTTAACACCCATTATTAATATGGGTGTAGCGAATTCGGTATAAAGTATACAGTTCTCACCAAGAATTTCAATGTCTGAAACATTGATATCCACTTCATCAAACATTATATGAAGTGGATATCAAGCACAGACCTGGCATAAACGATAAAAGCTTCGAATCCACTCTAGCAGTCAATATTGAATGGGATATATTTAACAGAATCAGAGTTCCTGGTCCTCCTCGTTTATGACCATCCTTTAGTCTTGAGTCACGTTTTGTCCTTTTCACGCTGTACCTCCCCTCTCCAAGTTTTGGTTTCCTCTGAATTTTCTACTTCACTGGACTTTTAGTGGAATCCTTCTATTCTTTGCCCGTGGGTATTATCTCTGTATTGAACGAGATTCTGGATTATCCCTAATTTTGGCTATTCTATACCGATGATCGATTCTCGCCGCTTAATTTCTGTGATTTTCAGTTTGTTTAACTTACATTCTCTGGCTAAGAGAAGCATTTTGGTGCGTATAGAAATCATGCACTATGCTTTTGGCACACAGATATGTATGCTTTAATTGTAGAAATATTTAAGATAACACTGAGCAATACGAATAGAACCCAATTAACCTGTGTGCAATTCGAAAATGATCAGACAATTGTTGGAATTTTTATGGTGAATTCCTTAACACAAAACATCCCCTAACAACTCTATGATATGATGGAATTTTCTGCTAAATTCCTAAACAAACAGACAATTTAAAACTGCTCTGTTTCAGCACATAAAACTGATAATTTCTTTTTCTGGACTTGGTGTTGCAGCAACAGGAATCGGTGTTGCAGCAACAGGAAATAACACTCTATTTCTGTTAACACAGAAAAAACAGAAAACTGTGTTGCTGTAACTCGTGTTGCAGCAACGCTGCTCGTGGTGTTGCAGCAACGCGATTTTTGACGCAAAACTATTTTTGACTTACGGTGTTTCGGCAACACGATTTTGACGCTAAGTCATTTTATGGACGTCAAAATTACTTAGAGATTTACAGAGTAAAATCAAAGTATTTTTAACACTTTGTGTAACAGCAACTGAACATCAGCAAAACAGTAAGCTTGAATTTATAAACTGTAAACAAGACTGATACAGAAAACTTAGCTGTTACAAAAGAGGAACGCTTCAGTTCCAGAAATCGATTTTCTATCTCAGAAAATCATAGGTTCAGCACTGCTGTGCAATTACAGAAGAGACACACTCTGTTCTTCTAACCTACGCTCAAAGTATAAAACCAGAACTGCTGTTCTAAAACTCAGACAGAAAACAGAACTGCTGTTCAGAAATCTTTTGCACTGTCTGATTCTTTTTCATAAACAGAACTGCTGTGTGTTTTACATTTATAGGAAAAAGAAATATCTGAGTTAAACTATAAATTAAACAAAATATCTGCTGATCTCTATCTGCGTATTTATTGCAGAAGGCGGTGATGCAAGGCGGTGATGCCTTTTCAGCAAAAACAAGTCGGTTGTCTGCAGGGGATTTAATTCTGAATTTAATGCTCAAAATATCAGTGGACGTTTGCGGCACCGAACAATCTGAAATGGCTGCTGAAGATCAGATTTCGGTTCTGTATTAATTGTTTGCAGTTGGAATTAAATTCCAACACTCCCCCTTAATTTCAACTGCTGCATACCCAGGCATTTCCTGAAATGATCAAAACCTTTCTTTGGAAATGGTTTTGTCAAGATGTCAGCTAGCTGATCTTCTGTTCTGCAGTGCTGCAAAACAACTTCACCATTGTTAACTAATTCACGTATGAAGTGAAATTTAGTATCTATGTGCTTTGTTCTTTTATGAAAAACAGAGTTTTTGGACAAAGCTATTGCTGAGCTATTGTCACAATAAATGGTTGTGCCATTTTCTTGTGCATGACACAAATCTCTGAGAACTCTTCTCAGCCACACTGTTTGGCATGCTGCTGTTGTTGCTGCCACATACTCTGCCTCTGCTGTTGATAAAGCCACAACTGGTTGCTTCTTGGAAGCCCATGAGATGGCTCCTGATCCCATATGAAACACATATCCTGATGTGCTTTTCCTATCATCAATACTTCCAGCCCAATCACTGTCCGTGTAACCTGTCAACATGAAACTTTCAGAAGAGGAGTATAAAATACCAAACCCCTTCGTTCCATTCACATACCTTAGAATCCTCTTGGCTGCCTGCCAATGAGTCTCTTTCGGTTTTTCCATAAATCTGGAGATTAAACTCACAGCATGCATAATGTCTGGCCTAGTTGCAGTCAAGTACATAAGGCTGCCAACTATGCTCTTGTACAATTTTGGATCAAAATCCTTGCTGCTGTCTTCTTTGGTCAATTTCAGCCCCACTACAGTTGGAGTCACAGTTGCCTTGTTGTTCTGCATGTTAAATCTCTTCAACACTGCTTCTACATATTTATCTTGAGAAATGAAAACACCATTTTCACTTTGGTCTACTTCAATTCCAAGAAAATATCTTAAGAAGCCCAAGTCATTCATTTCAAATTCACTTTTCATGACTGCTTTAAAATCAGCAATGAGTGAAGCATCATTGCTAGTAAAAATCAGATCGTCTACCTATAAAACAACAATAATAATCTTACTGTCATTCTCCTTTATGTAGAGTGTGGGTTCACCATCACACTTATCAAACCCATTCTCAATCAGGTAAGCATCTATTCTGCTGTACCATGCTCTTGGAGCTTGCTTCAGCCCATAAAGAGCCTTCTTCAGTCTGCAAACTTTATGCTCTTGGCCAGCTATTTCATAACCTGGAGGTTGTTCAACATAAACTTCTTCTTTCAACACTCCATTCAGGAATGCAGATTTAACATCCATCTGATAAATCTTCCATTTGTGTTGTGCTGCAATAGACAACACTGTTCTGACTGTTTCCATCCTTGCTACTGGGGCAAAGGTTTCATCATAGTCTCTGCCTTGTTGCTGCTTGTAGCCTTTCACAACAAGTCTTGCTTTGTGCCTGTCAATCTTGCCTTCAGCATTGCTTTTGGTCTTATAGACCCACTTAACTCCAATGGCATCTTTGCCTTCAGGGAGGTCCACTAACTCCCATGTGTTACTCTTTTCAATTGCACCAATTTCTTCATTCATTGCTTCAATCCATTTATCTTCATTTACAGCATCTTCAAAATGAACTGGGTCATCAACATGACAATATAAAGCGAATAATGAATTCAGACCGGTATTGGTACTTACCTCTCCTTGTTCATAAATCTCATTCAGATTTCTGAATCTTGGTCTTCTTGGTGTGCTGGAAGTTCCATCCGAACTTGAGGGTATTTCAGATCCCTGTGGTGTGCTTGAAGAAGCACTGCCTTGACTTCTTAAGGCTGTTCGAATTCCAGCTTGTGGTGTGCTTTGCTGAATTTGCTGTGGCGGAGGAGGAATCACCAAGGAAGGATTATTTGCTGCTGTCCCTTCCTGTTCTTCTTCATGAGACACAATTGTCTTCACATTCACTGTCTTATCTAAGCTTCCATCCCAAGCTTCATCTTCAATGAATTGCACATCCCTGCTTACAATTAATTTCTTTGTGGATGGATTATAGAGTTTGTATGCTTTTGACTCATCACAATAGCCAACAAACACACACTTCTCCCCCTTACTATCAAGCTTTCTCCTTAGCTGATCCGGTACATGTGCATAAGCCACGCAACCGAATACTCTCATGTGAGTGACAGTTTGCTTTTGACCACTCCATGCTTCTTCTGGTATTCTGTTCATAACAGCTTTAGTTGGGCATCTATTCAAGATGTAAACTGCGCAAGTGACAGCTTCTGCCCAATACTCATGAGGCAAGTGTTTTGCCTTCAGCATACTTCTAACCATGTCAAGAATGGTCCTATTCTTTCTTTCAGCAACACCGTTTTGCTGAGGTGTATACCTTGCTGTGAACTGCTTTTGTATGCCATTTTCTCTGCAAAAACGCAGAAAGTCTTGGGAGATGTATTCTCCTCCTCTGTCTGTTCTGAGCACTTTGATGTAATGCCCACACTGCTTCTCAACAAGAGTTTTGAAGTGGCGGAATTTCTCAAACACTTCACTCTTCTGTTTCAGCATATACACCCATGTCTTTCTGGTGTAATCATCAATGAAAGTTAAAACATATATGTTTCCGCCAAGTGATGGTACTTGCATCGGTCCACACACATCAGAGTGAACAATTTCCAAGGGTGCTTTTGCCCTTATACTCTTTCCTACTGGAAAGCTTTCTTTGTGTTGCTTGCCCAAGATGTAGCCTTCATAAAGGCTGTCCGGTTTTTTAATTAACAACAATCCCTTTACCATTCCCTTCCTGTGCAACAGATTCAGGCCTCCGAAATTTAGATGTCCAAATCTCAAGTGCCACACTCAATTCTCATCTTTCACTTGTTCCTGAAAGACTTCTTGTGTTATAGCTGCAATATTTCTTCCTTCCTTCAAATCTTCCTTGAGTTTGAGAGGAAACAATGTATTTCTGGTCATTTGCACCTATGCAATGATCTTCTTACTTGGAGGTATATGTCTAATTGTACACATATCATCTTTGAAGAACACGTTGTAACCTTTGTCAATGAGCTGTCCAATGCTCAAGAGATTACATTTCAGACCAGGTACATAGTATACCTCTGGCACAATCATTTGTTCTCCATTTATTGCTTGTATACTGACTCTGCCCTTACCCTTGACATATATCTTACTATCAGTTCCTGTTGTTACCTCAGATTTCATATCTTCATCCAGATTGGCAAACATTTCAATATTGCCAGTCATGTGATTACTACAACCTGAGTCTAAGAACAAAAAATCTTCTTGTTTGTCTTGTGCAATGTTAAATGTTAACAGCACATTCTTTGGGTTCTTATTTTCTTCATTTGCAAAATTAGCATTCTGCCTACTATTCATGTCATTTTGTTTTTTCCTACATTCATTGGCGTAGTGCCCATATTTTTTACAATAATGACATTGGACTTGGGATCTGTCATACCTTTGTCCATGAGCTTGCTGTTTGCTTGAACCTTCATCTTGGTTCTGATTGTAGCTCCTTCCGCTTGTGCTTGCAGGATAATACCTGCCTCTGTTTTGGCTTCTTCCACGACCTTTGTTATTTACTCTGCCTCTACCTTTTCTTTGGCTGAAAGACATCTGAGTCTTGAATGCTTGCTCAAAAGAGGAATCAGTTCCTCTACTCAGTCTGTGTTCATGAGACATAAGAGAAGCACTCAGTTCATCTATCGTGAACTGTGAGAGATCTTTTGTTTCTTCTATTGCTACCACAACAGCTTCAAACCTTGAGGGTAAACTTCTCAATATCTTCTCTACGATCCTTCTTTCTTCAAGAATTTCACCATGAGATCTTATCTGGGTTATCAGCCCAATAACCTGAGTGAAGAATGAATCTACTGTATCAGATTCCTTCATGCTGAGTGTTTCAAAGTCTCTCCTCAACATATGCAACTTTGCAGTCTTCACCTTCTCCATGCCTTGATAGGCAGTTATGAGAATATCCCATGCTTCTTTGGATTTTGTTGCTGCTGCAATCCATGGAAAAACACTTTCATGTACTGATTGGAAGAGGAAAAAGAGGGCTTTGGCATCCTTCTTCCTGTCACTCTTCAACTGGTCTCTCTCTGCTACTATCAAAGCAGCCAACGTTGTTGCATTTTCAGGTTCAGTATAGCCAGTTTCAACGAGATCCCATATTCCTTGATAAGCGAACAATGCTTTCATTGTTATGGACCAATAACTGTGATTTTCCACATTAAACTGTGGCAGTTGGGAATTTGTCAAACCTGTTCCAGCATCTGCCATCTTAACTCTGTATAGGTAAAGAAGAGATACTAATTGTAAAATTGAAAAGAAGGAAAAACTTTCTCTGCTCGAAAAAATCTGCTCAATAAGCTTCTTATAGCTCCTACAGTGAAAAACAAACTCTGTTTTTTGTCTCACTGAGTGCCTAGACCTGCTCTGATACCATGTTGAAAGTTTAAGAAAAATTTCATAACAGACAGTCAAAAAAAAAATGCTCTGTTTTTGACTCTGTTTCTGCACAGAAAACTGAAAAATTGTTTTTTGGAAATGGTGTTGCAACAACGCTGAATAACACTCTGTTTTTTTTAACACAGTAAACTGAGAATTGCTTACTGGAAATGGTGTTGCAGCAACACAATTTGGTGTTGCAACAACGTAGATTTGGTGTTGCATCAACGTAGACTTGGTGTTGCAGCAACGCTGTTGAAATTTCTGATAATTCAAAATAAAATTGAAAAACAGAACAATACTCAGTAACACTAGATCTGTTGTAACAGCAACGTGCAAGTGGTGTAACAACGACACAAAATTAACTTGTATTCATAAACAGTAAACCAGCTGATACAAATTCATCGTCCTCTTGACAGAGGGATAACAACAGGAACACTTCAGTTCCAGAAACCAATTTTCACTATCTCAGAAAATTACAGGTTCAACACTGTTGTGCGTTACATGAAAAAATTCTCTATGAGTCTTCTGACCTTTTTAAAACAGAACTGATGTTCATTGTATTTATAAGGAAAAAACATATCTGTGTTTAATTGATAAAATAATCAAGATATCTACTAACGCTTATCTGCGTATTAATTACAACAAGCGGTGATGCCTTTCTCAAGAAATTAAGTTGGCGGTTGCAGGGGAATTAAATGCTATGAATTTAATGCACATTAATATGCAAAATATCAGGAGCGACTTTGCGGCATCGAACATCCTGGAACAGCTACAGAAGATCAGATTTTTGTCCACCTGTTCATTGTTACAGTTGGATTTAAATTCCAACAACCTCTTTGTTAGATAACTCATTTTAGAAAGGCTTTTCTTGATCGTACATATTCACTAAAGACATATTTGATTTGATCATGTGTACTAGCAGAAGTAGCATTAGATATAGTCCATGTTGTTTCTTTCTTGATATCAAACTCAACAATTTGCAGTAGTTGTACAAGATTAGGAATGATGTATACACTGATCACAGCCTGTAAACCAATGCAAAATCAGGATAAATGAACTTGAACAACATTTTCTAAGTAATACGATATTCAATGAAATGTAATTTTAAACTACAAATTAGTAGCTAAGGAATCTGTATTTGATCTTTGTTTTCTGCTGTTATGTTTTAGATGGCCGAGGAGGCTTCCTTCTTGATACCTTTCTTATGATTATGGGTCAATAGTGACAAGAGGCAGGGAAGTTCCAAATTGTGAACATAATTTAACAAATAAAACGTAAGTATTCATCTCTAGTTACGGTATTTCCTAGAGTACAATGTGCAGGGATAAGAACAAATGGAGATGGATGACTCTAGAGAGAAAACATGTGAAATTGAAATTTTCAAATGCCTTAAAGAAAAATGATAGCACTGGACAACCTGTAACATTTATCTAAATACATAAATGTGAAAATAATAAAACACATTGTAAACCATAACATTAATTTCCTTGTGAAAAATAAATATATCTACAACATTAACAACAGGTAGAAGTTCAAAACTGTTCATCATTTTTTTAGTATTTATGCTTACAGTAGAAACTCAATCAATCTTCGATAGATACTAGCCTCAATCACAATGTGAATTTTATCATATGTTTAATGAGGAAGATAAGATAGTGACTACTAAGAATTTTTTAAGACTTTTTCATCATTCGAATGAATTAGATCCTCAACTGCTCATAGTGTTGGTTTTGTCAGCAAGAAAATTATTTATGAAAATTGCAACCCTATAAAATATATTTCTATGGACAAGGTTTACAAATTGATAGAACTAGCAAAGAAAAATTATTTTAAAATCAACAGTATAAATTTCCTACTTGTTCGAATGCATCTTGTGTCTTTCCTCGACACAAATTAGACAAGGTCCAAGTGGCATTTTTCAACATAGAAAGCTTAGGGTGCTCATTGAGTTGACCAAGGAGTGGCATTAGGAAAACATTGCTGAGAACTAGATCTATGCATTTGGATGAGTCACTGGTCACATTTCCCAATTCCCAAACAACCTAGTAACATAAAAGGACAAGATATTAAACAATAATGGCATTATAGGCCAAAATGCAGAAACAAAAACTTGGACTAAATCTCTTGGAAGAATTTTCTACTTTAGAATACAAATATTGGACAAAAAATCTGCATCAGAAAAAAAGTAAACAAACAATAAAAAAAGAGTTGTCTAACGTGCTCACGAACATCATTACTTGGTGAACCTAGAATTTGTAGAAATACTAGCACAACTCCACAATCACTAACAACTCGTATATGGTCTAATGTTCCTGAAGCTATGTTTGCGAAGGCCTTTGTTGCTTCAAACTATAATGAAGTGGGAAAAAAGTTATAAAGACACTTTCATACCATTGAAACAATATTTCCAACAGGAGAAAGAAAGAAACATTTCTCAACTATCTCATGAAATAATTGGTCAAGAACATTCTTGCTTTCTATCATGTATAGACAAAACAATTACCACCTTCATCTGCATCTATGGAAAATAATGTCTCGCTAGTCATTTAACAAAGTGAGGAACAATTTTTGCATAAATAAATTTTTGTATAAGATGTCTACGCTCTGTCAAAAGAGAAAACCAAAAGGTCAGTTGCCTGATGGAAAAAATAGACACAAAAAAATGAGAGTTCATTCATAATTAATACATAATATTTGATGTAAATATCAATTGAAAGAAACTTTTGGAATTTGATCATTACTTCAAGTTGTAGGTTAGGTTCATGAGACCATATTCCTGCAACCATAGCAAGAAGACTCTCCAACTGCAAAAATAGAAAATAAAATAAAAATAATAAAAAGGGAAACTAAAGTATAAAATAAGGTCATAGATGCCATGACATAGTGGTATATATTCCTCCATATATAAAATTCCTAGGTTAAGTTATGTAATGATATGAGAACAAATATCTTAATTAACACAATAGGAAGATCTATGGGGATATTAATCCCAGATCTTTCATTTAACCCTAATCAAGACATGCTTGATCATTTTGACAATTCAATATTGAAAAATAGGACTATAACTTTAAGAGTAAACACCATAATCTAGGAGTACAAATTCCATTGAGATTTAATCCTTAGAACAAACTACCTAGAATTGTTTAACTAGAGTTATCACAAGACATCCCAACAACTGAACAAGGTGTATCACAATAATTGGCCGCATTAACAAAAGAACATATTCTAAGGGGGATTGGTGTTGGTTTACCCTTTGACCATATCCAGTTTGTCTATCTAGCAACAATTGAACTTGATGTATCATAACAACTAGCTACACTAATAAAACAACACATTCTGAAGGGGATTTGTGTCAATTTACCACTTGATCACATCGAGCTTGAACATGTTAGCTTGAAAATAGGATTTAATATCTAGAATAAATTGTCTAAACTTATTAACCTAGAGTCATCACAACATATCTGAACTAGGCATATTACAACAATTGGTTGCATTAGTAAAAGAAAATTTTAAGGGGTGTTGGCCTCCATTTACCAACTAAATACATGAAGCTTAACCATCTTGGCTTCAACATAACTAAGGGTATCACAATAAAATTCATTTATTAGGAAAGAAACATGCCAACCACACCTGATTTCACAAATTTAATGAAGGGGGAGTGAGTGTCATGAAAATACCTAGAGAAACATATTGAATGAGATGGAACTAGTGATAACTAGCAGCATGAATTTTAGGTTTTTGGCTTAACATGTTAGCAATACTTAATGCTACAAAGAAACGTTTAAAGCACTATTAATTATATTATTAATCAGCTAGAGAATTACTAAGGAATTATTGACACATTTAATCTTGAATCCCGGATGCACAAGACATGTGTAGATGTATTGCCAGAAGAAAGAATTGAACTGGCATTCTAGAAGATTCTGAAGCATGGAGATCCAAAATGACAACATTATGAAACCTGGAATGACAATTTGAAAGAAAAATATTCGAGAAAGAGGGTTACCACTTAAGAGCTCTTGGTAATTGATGATTTTTGATGAGCCTAGTGGGACAAGTTTTTGCATGTGGTGCTAAATAAAAATTATTGTATTTTCTTCTCTACCAAATTGCACAAAATTACCAAGAGGAATGGCTCTCTTGGTCTCAATATGCCTTTTTTTACTTGATCAACAATTTTAATTGGGTTGTTTCTTGACAAATTCTAAATGCAAACTCCAACGGCAACATTGCAGCACTTAGATGACTCAAACATTTTACCCTATTAAGTCCAAATGTTTTAGGATATAAATATTTTTCTATTAAATTCTATAGTGAATGCAATGCTTTCAATTAGAACAAGAAGTAGCCTGAATAACTTAGTAATTTTGAAATGTAGACATTTTCTTTAAGTTTTGTTTGTTGAAAGCTTTTTTTGTTCATTTAAACATTTACAATGGTGATGTACCTAAGTTATATAAAATATTAGAAATAATAATAAATGACCATAAAGAAACAATGCCATATTCTCAGTTTCCACACTAAAGGCATATAATGTGGAATTGCAACAAAGATCAGAAAATATCTTTTAAAGTTTTCAGATTGGAGGGTTCTGTGATACATGATTTAAGAAAAATCTTCTAGAAAAATCACATTGATAACTTAGTGTTGATGCATTTCAAACCTCTACTGAGGTTCGTCATTAGGACAAAAATGGAGAGCAAGACCGAGCATATCAAATATTTATAGTAGAGATGCAACGGCAAAAGAAAATCAGTCACTAAGTTAAATATTATAAAATAAAAAATGGAACGTTATAAGATTCTAGAATTAATTAAAAAAAACAATTTTTAATTTAATGAATCAATAATCAATTTTTAATTTAATGAATTAATAATCGAAATTTTGACTATTCCTAATTTTATTTATTAATTATTTTTTCTATTTATTTATCTATATTAATGACTATTATAATTTAATAAGAATAGTACCTATTCATAATTCAAAATTTTAATTTAATAACAAAATTCAACAATAATCAAAATTAAATAATAGATAAAAGATATAAGAGAGTGATATATATATATATAAAATAAAATCAAAATCAATAAAAAATAAATAACTTATATATATATATTATATATATTATATATAATATTATAATATATATATATATATATTATATAATAATATATAATATATATATAATATATAGAATATATAGTAATATATAATTAAAATAAAATAGATACTAACATGGAGAACACGGAAAATTCAAATTACTAGAGAAAGAATAACTAGGATAAGAGAAACAAAAGAAACATAAGAGGATTAGGAAGAAAGGGAAGGCACCCAAGAGCAATTAATATTCCATCCATCATCCCTATTATGAGTATTAATTCTCTTCTCAATTTCGATGGCTTCTCTTAATTTATGATGATGGAAATGATCAAGCCTAGCGAGGACCTTCGAATCCTCTAAACATATATGGTGTTTAGCCTTTTGAGCATGTTCTGCTAAAGTAGCGAAGTGAGAATTACAATATCTAGTGTGCTCTTGAATCCTCTCATATATGAAATGATCCGTCTATCCAATGTAGGTGGTTCCATAGGAACATGGAATCAAATAAACGCCCTTCATGTTTTTACGATCCACAAGGTTTTTGACCAATCTTAAAGATCCACAAATGGTTTTTAACGGTCTAAAGGTGGAAACAACCTTATGCGTACTAAGTATCCTAGAAATATTGTCCATAGTCCCTTGGATAAAGGGAAGTTGGACACCAGAGGCTACTTCAACAAGCGTCAACCCTTAACTGTGAATGTGATTTTTCTTAACTATTTTGAAAGTGTGATGAAAAAAGCATTTAAATCACTATGGATGTTATCTGTTGTAAGCAACAATGTCAATTTATAAACAAGAAGATGAACAATGTGAAAATAAGTTTAGAGTAAATATGGTGCTTGATGCGAGTTTCTTTTTGTAGGCAGAAAAATCACTAACAATGTGAACAATGAAGGCATTTTTGCTCAATTGACAAGTCAAACAATATAAAAATTGCAAATGAACCTAGAGAACTAGAAATAAATAATGATATGTTATTGGATATTGCTGCAACTAAAGCATATAGCTTGTGATCACACATGCCATTAACTATTTAATAAGATAAGCCATAGAGTATTTCGTAATAGAAAAATTCTCTTTATCTAAAAGGTGACAATTGTGTATTAAGTGGAACAAGTTGTTGTTTCCTAGAGACACAATTGTACGGTGTACCTAATAATAATTTTCTTTTAAGAAATAGACCTACATTTTGGGAGTATTCATAAAGACACTTCAATTGTATACTCTAACTCCAGGTGTTACACTAAGTACATAGTGCATTTACCCTGATGCATTTATGAACCGAATATATTAAGCGAAGAGAACATTTCTTTATACAAAGAATTCATTGGTTGTTTTTCATTTTCCATAGTGGAACTTATTGATGCAAGAGCATCTGGACGACAGGGTGAAGAATGAAACAGGACACACGAAGTTTCAGAAAAAGACTGGGAAGACTAAGCAAATCGACAAGGGACAGCAAGACTGTCAGTTTCTTTTTAATTTAATTTTATTTCTTTTGTCAGAGTCAACTACAGTTATTTAGAATCTCTGCTAGTTAATTTTAATTAGTTTATTTTTATAGCTGTCAGTGAAAATTGTAATAAGTGGAATTAGTTTATTTCAAATAATGTACACAGTCACCTTTGTGGGGCAAGTGACAGAGTAGTTAGAAGTCAGGTTCATAACTGACAAACAAGAAACTGAATGAACTCAGTTACCTAACTGTTTGTAAACGGGTAAGGGGACAGTTACCAACCGAATCCCCTCGGTGGTACAAAAGACCAAATCAAATGCATTACAGGGGTTCAGTTTAGCAGCGAAGAAATCAAAAAGAGAAACATTGTTATTGTTATACAGAAAGAACTTCATTCCTCTTATTATATTTTCCTCATCTAGAAATTATTGTGCACGACAGACTGAACTTATATTCTGAGAAAATCTTTATTTCTGAGAATTCAAACTTTTATGTACATTACTGTAATCAAAATAGCAGTATCGAAAGACTTTAAACCATAGTCAAATATATGTAAACAATTGCACAGGTAAGTGAACATGCAGGTGAACAATCATAAGGAGTAGTTCCCAGTTACCGCGCATAGAGCAACCGCATACAAGCAACAGAGACAACTAACCAAGTATGGAGTGAGACGCAGGCAAAACTACAACAAGTAACCAGATAAAGGAGCGAACGAACAAGTCCGGGTAAGGCACCGAACCCAAAATAGTTGAAATCGAATTCGAATATAAACAAGTGCATATATATTATAAATGTCGGTCTGAGCCAAAATAAATTAGTTACAGTCAACCATATGACGAGGGTCGAACCCTCTGCGCTTTAAACAAGCGTGACCACAGAGAAATACACCGAGACCCATACATATTTTACAGACAAGTAACAGACCCTACAGAGGCCGTAGCCTACAGCAGACTAAAGCAAATGGACAGTGCCGTGTAAGGCCAAAGACCACAGTAACTCTTTTTCTAAAAGACCGATATCATATAGAGCTACAGGCAGACGAAATACCAAGACAAACGACAAACAGAAAAGACGCAGAACTACCTGGGAACGTGAGGCCACCGACTATTGCAGACGCCCACAGTGCCGCCACCTGCAACAATCAACAGAACAAATCGCAGAGTTAGGGTTTGGGAAAGAAACAAAAACCCCGAAACTTATTAAGTGCCAAGTTTTAACAGAAGAAAGAAATGAAACAAATGCATGAGTAGGGGTTACGAGGGAGAAGATTGTTACCTGAAAGTGAGCGGACGCCACGACGTCGAGAACCCACCTGACCACAGAGGAGCCAGATAGGTTAGCAGAGACCCAATAAGCAAAAACGAAGTTATAGCAGGGAAAGTCAACTTACCAGTTGGAGGAGTTGAATGCCGATGCCGAGAGCAACAGGTCCTTGAGCACACGTTGTTCTGGAGCAGAGCAAGGTCGTCCAGGTGGGTAATAACCAGAGAAACACCATATGTTCACCAACAGACCAGTAAACTTAGCTAAGGAGCAAGTTAACAGAGAGACCGGAGAGAAAACCATCGACAGAGACACGGAACAGAGCTAAACTTACCAGAGCAACCGAGTAACAGAGGTACCAACGGAACTACGGTGGAAAACCACATCCTCAGACAATAAAATCACCAAACGCGACCACACACAGATAAATTCCTCCAAATACAGAGCCGAACCAAAAACCAGTTGCAGAGCGTCGAGTTCATAACACCAAATGACCAGAAGCGCGAAAGACGTCGACCATAAACAGGAACGGAGGACTAGGGTTAACCCTTAATCGAGGCGGACAGGTGTAGGCTGGAGGAGAGGCGAGGTACCGAGGGGTAGGTCAGCCAAGTACAGGCACAATAAATGGCAGGACAAACCAAAGCCGATTGAAAATAAACCAAAATCAATTCACCAAATCCGAAAGGTACCGGGTTGAGCAAGTCGAGGCAGGGCCACGTGGACGGGCCACATCAATTGGTATCAGAGAACAGTTTTTTTTATTTTATTATTTAATTGTTAGTTAAGGGAAGATGGCAGAAGTACAAGCGCCAAGACGAGGGCGTGGCAGAGGTGCACGAAGAGGAGGAGGAGATGAAGGATTAAGAGAACAGATTAGAGTTCTTACAGCTCACTTGGAAGCAGTGGAAGCGGGTAGACGAAGAGACCCAGAATTGGGATATGAGAGTGAGGAAGAAGCAGTAGCTGCTGCAGAAGCTTCTGATGAAGAAGCTCTAGAATTAAGGCTGTTGCGTTCAATCTTATTGGCAGCAGCAAGCCAAAGACAGAAATTTCAAATTATGATGGTAGTC
>APFE031742795.1:0-12371 GCA_000404065.3 Pinus taeda
AGAAATATGCCGTCTACAATGGAAGATGTCCTGACCCAGGATGTGAATGCTGTCGAAAAGCTACTGTCCAATGGAATAAATCATCTTCAAGTTCAAGATAAATATATCCTGCCTCCCAGTGAACGCCCCCACCTGTCTGAGGTGTCTTACTCTGAGAGCATTCCGGTGGTGGATCTCCAGGACCTGGATGGCCCTAACAGAACAAGGGTAGTTGAAGAAATCCGCCATGCGTGCGAGGAAGATGGCTTTTTCCAGGTACATCATACCTCGATCCCCCTTCTCTTGCCAACGCTTTTCTTTTAATATCTCTGTATTATCCTCTACGCACACCAAAAAGGCCCTATGTTACAAATTAAGCTTGCCATGGATATTCTAGAATATTTCTTATCAGTTTTCTATTCTTGAAGTTTTTGAGGCTATTACTTTCAGAGTTGTAGGATTATTTAATCTATATTTTTAATGTCAGTCTGACGGGTTAATAAGATCTAGTCACTGGTTCAAGTTTCATATCTGAGGGTATGAACTATTCTTTTTTATGACCACATATCTTCTGGTTGATCTAAGTGAGTACAGATAGTGAAACATGGCGTACCAGAAGGAACCATGAAAAGAATGATGGAAATTGCCAAAGAATTCTTCGAAATGCCCGTGGAAGACCAAGCATGCCAAATTCAATATAGGGTAAATAAAAGAAGTCCAATCTCTAGAGGAACGATATTGCAAAAACAAGAAGTACTTATCTTGCATATGCTTTTATACAGAGAGATCGCAGGCAACTACGCTATGAAGGTGAGAGCTCTGATTTTAAGGCTATTGGCTGCCATTTCTGAAGCTCTAGGGCTCGATTTGAGTTACTTGGATAGAATATTCAGAAAACACACCCAACGCATGGATATAATGTACTATCCTCCATGTCCGAAACCGGATATTACTCTTGGCACACCACGCCATTCAGATGCGTGTGGCATCACTGTTTTAATGCAAGGAAAGGTTAGTGGTCTGCAAGTACTCAGAAATGGAAAGTGAGTTGCTGTAGAACCCATACCCAACGCTTTCATTGTTAATATGGGAGATCATTTGCAGGTATTTAACAAGAGCAAGAGCAGATCCCATACTTTATTTCCTCCTGAAAATTTGACAATGTTATTGTTAATGCTAATGCTAATAATTTATCAGGTTGTGAGCAATGCGAATTTGACAATGTTATTATTAATGCTAATAATTTGTCAGGTTGTGAGCAATGGTAGATTCAGAAGTGTGGAACATCGAGCAGTAACGAATGCATCTGCTGCACGTATATCAATTCCTACGTTTTATGGCCTCTCGGAGGATGCCTTCATTGTCCCTGCAGCGTCCTTGGTTGATGAACAACATCCGGCTCGGTAAAAAGGATATAAGTTTGGAGAATTCATGAGAATTTTCTGGAGCCATGAATTAAAGAATAAGACAGTGTTGGACCATTTCAAAATCGAATATACAGAGAACAACGGTGAATGAAATTTGTTGTTGAATCTGATTTAAGGGAGCCATTATCAACATTATCACTATCACTGGACCATCCAATAACCCATCCAATAACCCCGTTGCCCTCTGGATGAATAAAAGATGATTACATAGTTTTAACTATTGAACATATTTTATTTTCAATTCCAATCTTTGCACATTTAAACCTACTCTCAACCATCAAAAAACCACTGGTCTAGCCTAAATTAGAACACAAAAAAACACCGACCTATCTAGGAAACTAATTGGCCAATTGCGTGTACGAGAGCATTGACATGCTTTGACAAATAATATTTTGTTATAAATTTTAGGAATATTTTAGAATTTGATTAACTAAATTAAATAATTATGTATGTTTGTTTTTAGCTAGCCATTTTTTTGAGATAGTAAATTCTAAAAATATCCAGAAATTCTACTGTTACCCAGTTGCAAATATCTAGAAATGGGAAAGAAAACAATTAGGTCCATTATTTGCCTAAGCTGTTGTGAATTCTGAGATATTTCTGAAATCTACAATCCTGACTTCTCTTTTTCCAGAATCTGCGATCTTATCAGAGTATTTCCCAATCTGCCATCTAATTATGTTCAGCTCTAAAATAATGGCTACTTGATCTAATACCAAATAATCAAATTAACAGCTGCTTGATCGATTGAATTTGTTTGAAATATCGAACCCAGCGTCCCGAGCCACAAATAAATACCGACTATCAGCAAACAGCAATTAAACTGCATTTTTCCGCATCACAAATTAAGCTTACAGGTTACGTTGGCGCATTGAGAATGTAGTCAGTGTGTAACAAAGAATTTGGTTGAATAGGATTGTTAATACCAAATTGCGTGATGTAGTAGTTAAAACAGATAAAGTCAAATGATCTGAATTTCGCCTCTTCACTGCTAAATCTTGGCAAACGTCTTCCCACTAACCTTCGCATGGATTCAGGGTATTTCCCAGATGTCAATGGATCCAAAAACCTGTTATTACACAAAATATCATTTTAGGAACCCCTGCTCACATTTCCCTGCATCTGAAGCTGAAGGATAACTTGATATAAATAGATAGATAGATACAAACCACCCTAGTCTGAAGTCAATTGCTCTCTGGGTCGCCCTCTTATGAGACAAAGACTTAAGTCGTCTTCTTGAATCTTTAAAGCATAATTTTAGAAAAGGGCATATTCTCACCTGGTATTTAGTCCTATTAATTTTTACACCAGCGCTATGGGCAAGAAGCAAATTATGCGCTACAATGTACATCTCCGTTGCAGAATTCCCGGGTGTGCAATTTGCAAATGCAGGTGAACACCGGCCAGGCACTTGAAAGCCGAGATCGTAGCCATTCGCTGCCAAGGACTAGGCTTTGTTTACAGTGATCCAATACTTTACACGGTCTCCGAAAGCTAGAAAACATACTTCTGCAAATCTGTCGAAGTCTTCCCTGAAACGAAAACAATATATCAGAAACATGTGATTTAATTTCTAGTTAAGAGATTCGGAGCTATGCTATGAAATATTATGTAAATGACGAGATTTAAGGTTTCACATTTTCTTGAATCGAGGAAAAAAAATTGAAATTAAAAGAAACAGAGAAAAGTTATTACAATGAATCTTGAAGAATCAGGGCAGTGAATCTTACACACCTCTTTTGCTGCCGAAACCCCCATACTCGTCCTCCAGAACTTGTGGCATGTCCCAATGATAAAGTGTAACAAAGGGCTCGATACCTGCCAGCAAATGCACATCGTCCATGTATTGTATAAATATTTCTTATAACTCAAAATATATTTGAAACAAAGCTCCATCCAACTGACAGTAAATGATTTTCTAATACCGTTTCTAAGCAGCTCGTTGATCAGATTATTGTAATAAGCGATTCGCTCTTCGTTGACACCTCCATGTCTTGGCGAACCCTCTAAAATAAATTAACAGAAATAGGAGAGTTATGGAAGGCAATGAGCAGTGGCAATCCATTGTTGATTCATTTGCAATTTAACTTACTGGGAAATATGCGTGGCCAGCAAATAGAAAAACGATAAACGTACATTCCCATGTATTTGAGAAGCTGAATATCTCCCTGCAGAATCCAGATTACAAATAAATAGATTCTATTAAAGATCAAAAAATAAAGCAACGCAGAATGACCGAGTTGAAATTCAGGGCTTTAGTTATTCTAATAACTTTTATTTGTACCTTGTAGCGGTGGTATTGATCCACTGCAACATCACCATTCGTTCCATCGAAAATTTTACCTGCATTAACATTCAATAAATAAATAAAACGTCAAGATGAAAGAATTTGATATTGATGATGCTGCAGTTCTATGGATTAACCTTTAATGTTGGAGAATTCATGAGAATTTTCTGGAGCCAGGAATTAAAGAATAAGACAGTGTTGGACCATTTCAAAATCGAATAGGTAGAGAACGACGGTGAATGAAATTTGTTGTTGAATTTGATTTAAGGGAGCCATTATCAACATTATCACTATCACCGGACCATCCAATAACCCCGTTTCCCTCTGGATGAATAAAAGATGATTACATAGTTTTAACTATTGAACATATTTTATTTTCAATTCCAATATTTGCACATTTAAACCTACTCTCAACCATCAAAAAATCACTGGTCTAGCATCAATTAGAACATAAAACAACACCGACCTATCTACCGCTAGGCAACTAATTGGCCAATTGCGTGTACGAGAGCATTGACATGCTTTGACAAATAATATTTTGTTATAAATTTTAGGAATATTTTAGAATTTGATTAACTAAATTAAATAATTATGTATGTTTGTTTTTAGCTAGCCATTTTTTTTGAGATAGTAAATTCTAAAAATATCCAGAAATTCTACTGTTACCCAGTTGCAAATATCTAGAAATGGGAAAGAAAACAATTAGGTCCATTGTTTGCCTAAGCTGTTGTGGGTTCTGAGATATTTCTGAAATCTACAATCTTGACTTCCCTTTTTCCAGAATCTGTGATCTTATCAGAATATTTCCCAATCTGCCATCTAATTATGTTCAGCTCTAAAATAATGGCTACTTGATCTAATACCAAACAATCAAATTAACAGCTGCTTGATCGATTGAATTTGTTTGAAATATCGAACCCAGCGTCCCGAGCCACAAATAAATACTGACTATCAGCAAACAGCAATTAAACTGCATTTTTCCGCATCACAAATTAAGCTTACAGGTTATGTTGGCGCGGGCATCGAGAATGTAGTCAGTGTGTAACAGAGAATTTGGTTGAATAGGATTGTTAATACAAAATTGCGTGATGTAGTAGTTAAAACCAATAAAGTCGAATGATATGAATTTCGCCTCTTCACTGCTAAATCTTGGCAAATGTCTTCCCACTAACCTTCGCATGGATTCAGGGTATTTCCCGGATGTCAATGGATCCAAAAACCTGTTATTACACAAAATATCATTTTAGGAACCCTTGCTCACATTTCCCTGCATCTGAAGCTGAAGGATAACTTGATATAAATAGATAGATAGATACAAACCACCCTAGTCTGAAGTCAATTGCTCTCTGGGTCACCCTCTTATCAGATAGAGACTTTGAGAATGGTACCATCCAGTTCGCTACAAGCACAAAGCCTATGGAACCTTTCTGTTTCTTCTGCATTTTTTTGTTACAACATTTATTCAAGAAATGTAAGTCGTCTTCTTGAATCTTTAAAGCATAATTTTAGAAAAGGGCATATTCTCACCTCGTATTTAGTCCTATAAATTTTTACACCAGCGCTATGGGCAAGAAGCAAATTATGCGCTACAATGTACGGCTCCGTTGCAGAATTCCCGGCTGTGCAATTTCCAAATGCAGGTGGATAGCGTCTAGGCGCCTGAAAGCCGAGATCGTAGCCATTCACTGCTAAGGACCAAGCTTTGTTTGCAGTGGTCCAATACTTTACACGTTCTCCGAAAGCTAGAAAACATACTTCTGCAAATCTGCCGAAGTCTTCCCTAAAACGAAAACAATATATCAGAAACATGTGATTTAATTTCTAGTTAAGAGCTTCGGAGCTATGCTATGAAATATTATGTAAATGACGAGATTTAAGGTTTCACATTTTCTTGAATCGAGGAAAAAAAAAAATTGAAATTAAAAGAAACAGAGAAAAGTTATTACAATGAATCTTGAAGAATCAGGGCAGTGAATCTTACACGACTCTTTTGCTGCGGAAACCCCCATACTCGTCCTCCAGAACTTGTGGCATGTCCCAGTGATAAAGTGTAACAAAGGGCTCGATACCTGCCAGCAAATGCACATCGTCCATGTATTGTATAAATATTTCTTATAACTCAAAATATATTTGAAACAAAGCTCCATCCAACTAACAGTAAATGATTTTCTAATACCGTTTCTGAGCAGCTCGTTGATCAGATTATTGTAATAAGCGATTCCCTCTTCATTGACACCTCCATGTCTTGGCGAACCCTCTAAAAGAAATTAACAGAAATAGGAGAGTTATGGAAGGCAATGAGCAGTGGAAATCCATTGTCGATTCATTTGCAATTTAACTTACTGGGAAATATGCGTGGCCAGGAAATAGAAAAACGATAAAAAGCCAGAGGAGCTAGTTGCAAGCATGGCTAAATCGCCTGTTGAAGTCGGTGGTGATCTAACGAAGGAGATGGTTTAATTGAATTTATTGTTGAAGAAAAAGAACTCAGACGGTTGAAGAAGTTGAAAAGCAAAGGAATACCGAGTCGGTTTACTATTAAGTAGGAGGAGTCGGTGGTGATCTAACGCCCAATATTGTTTTAATTGTCTAACATTTCATCGAACGTTGAAAAATTGTACACGGTGGCAGTTAGGTGAGTTCGTTTCAAAGGGAAACACCTTACGGCGTAAAAATGCCTTACGGCGTAATTAAATATAAATTATCAGGTATTGGAAGGGATCAAAGTCCTCAAGTTCCAAGCCTTTCCTCAAGTTATTTTCAATTAATCTTTTGACCTTACAGACCTAATTCAGAGTGAATATGGATTTAAGATTGTAATATCACTTGCATAAACTACTGCAAAAAATCTCATAAAATTCATTTTTTACATATTTCAAAACATTGATGAGTCAAATTAGTATAATTAATTACATGGACGCAAGTCAAGAAATAATTTCTTGAAGAATTCATTATAAAATTAATTTTAATATTCATGAAACTGAAATGATTATGAGAATAGAAGGGTGAAGAGAGGAACTCGATTCTCGAAAAAGGTTTCATGAAGGACTATTGATGTAGGAGCATTAGAGATTCCAAGCCATTAAATATTCCTTGTAAATAAATAAATTGTATTTTCTAGGTTGGCATATTTTATGAGTTTTAGAATTAATGAGTCATAGTTTTGGAAAAGCTATGGATAATTGATGTTTTGTACATAAAGAAAAAGAAAATCTACCTTAAGAAACCATAAGTGATTTTACAATTTAGAAAACTATGATTATGGATGATTTATTTAGTGATTTTAGAATATAGAAAAATATGATTTATGGAGTGATTTATGGGGTGCTTTTAGGATTTAGTAAAGCTATTGCATTTTCATACCTCTACTTATTTTAAGACGATGGGCCATGAGACCTAATTGCAAAATGCATGTAGAATTGGGCCAAGAGAAATGAATGAATGTTTTATAATAATTATATGTACAAATTTGTTGAATAAAGTATGGTCCTATAGAGAACTGAGTGCATGATTATTTCATCACTTACCTGGCTACTGTTGGCTATAGTAGTGTGGCAAAGAGTATCAATTTGACATATAATAAGTATATGGATGATTAAGAGTCAACAAAACAACCTCATATTTCTAGGGCATAATCTTAAACAACTACAGATTTCTTAGTAGAAGAATATGAAACTAAAAGATCACTCCTAGATTTAAAGGGACAAGACTTTCTTCCATTTCTAATTTTTTGCCCGCATATCGTATTTTTAGTTTAATTGATAAGATTTGTTTTCTATAAACTAGTGATAGTTTGAGGAAGATGTTTTCCTCTATATTGTTTCAATTTCAATGTAAAAGGGTTGGATTTTGATGCTAGAACCCTGCCATTTTTGTAAAGACTTTTATTAAAAGAATTTAATTAAAGTATTTTGGCTTCAGTTTATGACATAATTTGTTTTTTCCTCTGTATGTTTTTCCAATGCTCTCATACTTTAATTTTGCATATGTTCAGGGTAACATAGGAGCTAGGGAAAGGCTAGGTTAGAGTATCAGCCTCCCTGACAGGTTGTTGCGAAGTTAATATCATTAGAGAGATTAGCTTATTGAACATTTTGTTTGAAATAATATCCTCTACATCTTTAATTATCACCTTTTGTCATTTCTTGAATATATATTGGTTTGGTTGTAGAAGTCTTCTACATGCGTCTACTATATCTGATTGATTACGTATTAATTATGAATACTTAATTATATGATTTCTCCTGTATTCCTCCACCAAACTCTTTAAAATATGTTTTTTTTTTTTGAAAATAGACGTTGGCACTTTGATCAGGTTTCAACAAGAGAGGGATTTATTTCTGAGCAAAGATTCAGGATATTCATCAACAACCACCTACAACAAATAATTGATCTGGCCATTGTGCTTCAGAGGCTATTGTCCAGTGATAGTGAACAACGTTAAAAAAGCCTTGTAATACTTGAGGGATCCCCCTCTAGTTCGAGGGCTAGCTTGATCCTAAAGTTTGGTCGAGTTGGTTTCTTAGCGTAGTTTCACAGCTAAGAAATGCCTTTGAGAAAAACCTACAATATTTGGCACCGTTTCCGGGGAGTGAAGTATTGAAGATATCCATCCCAAGAGAAAGATAATTCACTAGATCTATGTGTTTCTATTGAAAAAGCATTTTATATTGGTTGCAATTCCTTCTCCTAGCGACTTCACTTTGTTTATATAGCGATTCCACTGGGTTCCAGATTCTGCTAGTTCAACATGAAAATTTCATCTCTTACTATGATAATGACAAGTAGTTGCATGTTTTTCATCCTCATGGGAATGACAAGAAGATTCAGATCTTTAAAGATGGAATCTTCAAACGTCACCTGTAAGTATCAATTGCCTATGGAGTTTATGTTTCACATTGTAAATATTTTTCAAGTTTTCTATTGCATACAAGGTGATCTGTCCATTAATCCACTTCTCACATGGTTACATTGGAAGTTTCACTACACTTAACAATGTAAATTTTTAGTTCAATAAAGTAGGAGTGTGTGTAGTAGATCAGTGAGTTTGGAGTTTATGGATTAATGCAGTAGATCAACAATTGTTTTAGTTTGTGTTTCAAGTTTGTAGTATGAAGTTTAGTTTGGATGAGTGTAATTACTTGCAAGGGATTGAAAGGAATAAATTTATTGTTGATTGACTGATTAAGTTCATAGCCCAATGAATTAGGAATTTTTGTTCTTATCTCCACTTTTAGTGTCAGTTATTTCACTTCAAAAAATTTTAGTTTTCATATTTCAGTGTGAATCAGTCTTTGGATTAGTGAAGGCAGTATGGTTTTAGATTTGTATATTATAGGTTTATGAATGGAACCCATGCCCAACAGATTCAAGGTAGATGGTCTACTAGGTTTATTGCGTCCCACAGGCGGAGGCAGTCCCTAGTTGGAGTAGATGTTGTAACTTTTTCTGACACCTTTAAAACTTACAAATTTTTTTGGAAATTGACTAATTTTTATGGCCATGGACATATATAAATTTCAGTGCTAAAAGGTTTTATTATTATTCGCACTATTTTTTAATTTTAAATATATTCGATTTATGAAAATATAATTATATATTTTTATAAATCTTTTAAAATTTAAAATATTAAACAAAAAAAATATTAGAACAAGGGTCAAATCTCCAAATTTATATTCCAAAGTCCATTATTCTCTATGTTTTCCAACCAAAAAAGCACTACTACAACATCTCAAGTCAATGCAGGTACATGAGAAAAATATAAGGAGTTCACTTTTATTGTATCATGGTAAACTCCATACAATTTTTTAATGGTGATTAGCCACACTTATAAATGGATGAAGGAGATTCAATTGTGGACTCCCCGTGCTTTCTGAAGCTTAACAAAGAGGGGGGGGGGGGGGGGGGGGGGGGGGGGGGGGGGGGGTGTGAGAGGGCAGCGGAGGCAATGTTGTTTTTTCCAAAAATTGTCTTTGTATACATGTCAATATGTCGTGAATTATTGTTAGCCTACCACGAAGTTATTATCATTAAGAGAGATTAGCTTATTGAAAAAATTGTTTGAAATAAGGTCATCTACATCCTTAAGTGTCGCCTTATATATATTCTAGAGATGATATAAGGCGACACTTAAGGATGCAGAGGACCTTATTTCAAACAAATTTTTCAATAAGCTAATCTCTCTATGATAATAACTTCGCGGTAGGCTAATGATAATTCACCACATATTATATTTTTTTTTGCTGTAGAAGTATTCTACAAGCATCTACTATATTTGATTGATTAAGTATTCAATGTGAATACTTAATTATCTGATTTATCTTTTATTCCTCCATGAAAGTCTTTAAGCTATGTATTTTTATGTCGAAATTAAACGTTGGCACTTTGATCAGGTTTCACCAAGAGATGGCTTTATTTATGTGCAGAGATTGGATAATCATCAGCAACCACCTACAACAAATAATTGATATTACCATTTTTCTTCAAAGGATGTTGTCCAATGATAGTGCACAACTTTGAAAAAAAGGCTTGTAACACTTGAAGTACCCCCTCTTGTTTGAGGGTTAGCTTGAACCTAAATTTTGGCTTAGTGGGTTTCCCAACGTAGTTTCACAACGAAGAATTTCCTTCAAGAAACACCTAGAATAAGGTGCACAAAAGAATAACCATCATATTAGTTCTCTTCAAAATAATAATTGTTGATGTATATTTAGAGATAGCTCATGTGTTAGTGTTATTGGAAAAGAATGTGTTTTTTTGTGCTTATTTATTTATATTGATCTTACATGAAAACAACAAGTCATTATGATAGATTTCGTGGAAACAAAGATATATATATTTGCATGCAAAGAGGAATATAATTATTATGTTAGAATTTTTGAAAAGAAACATTTAAATGCATGAAATAAATATGTTAGCTTTCTTTTGGATAAGTACATGTATCTGCACACAAGCAATAATAATTATCCTGTTGCCTTTACTTGGAATAGGGCATGTATTTTCATTTACAATAATTATTGTTAATAACTATCATTTGGAAAAGTTGTTGTTGGAAAGAACATGCATTTGCATGCATAGGAACATTATCCATTGTGCTAGCGTCATTTTACATATTTTCATGCACAATAACAATATCTATTATGCTGGCTTTCCTTTGAAAGGATTATGAATTTTCATGCAAGTTCATGTTAGGTATCTTATCAAAATATTAGGCATGTACATATCAGATTGTTTTAGCATTCTTTTGGAAAGATTGTACATTTTCATGCAAGAGGATGTTAGCCTCATTTTGGGAAAAGAATATGTATTTGCATGAAATAATAACAACTATTGTGAAAATATTATGTATTCACATGAAAAACCATAGCTAATGTTCTAGTTTCCTTTAAAGCAATAAGGACACTTGAAGTGCTTTGGAAAATAATCTAGACTTATGGATGAAGGGAATAAAAATTAATGTGGTGTGTTATAGACATTTTTGGGAACTTCAACCCCAATCACAAATGTACATAAACTGAGGGCTCTCAAGTCCCTAAAAAGGTTGCTTCACTACCTAAAGGAACAAGGTCATCTGATTACATCATCTCCCAGAAGTTCTCCACTGAAAACTACTCATAAATGGTCAAAACTGGACCATACTGAAGCTCCATGTAGAGGGTGCAATGCATATCACCTTCCCAATGTACAGGGTGCGATGCATACTGTTTTTCTCCTTTGTAGGGTGCGATGGTCGGGAATGGACAAATGGCAGGGACCAAAATGCGAGGTGGAAATCATGGGAATCTCCACGAAGCTTCCCATCTGACACTTCCACACCATTTCCGACAGGATGAGTAAAAGAATCTTCATTCGCCAAGTGGAAGCAAGAATTATCAAGAGAGAAGACACTAAATCAAGACCAAAAAGAGACCACTCTCTGAATCATCTAATATTTGGACCATCAATCATGAGATCTAAGAGGCTAGAATTTTAATCTATAGAGAAGTGTTGTTGGTATTCTGGTGTACATTCACAGTGTTGGGTGATTTTGCTTTGCTTGAGGTGAAAGAAGGGCTCCTTAGCTGGAGGATGATGCTGGGTCAGAGCTGCTCATGGTTGTAATCCTCTTCCTACTTTTATCTGAATAAAACTATTCTTGTTTCCTTCCATATCCTGGTGTACTTGTTTATATATGCTTGTATATGGTTAATGTACATTTGATCCTACATTATTTGTGAATTTAGATCCTTGTTTCTTGCATATTAGTATGTTGCTGTGATTCTACAGGTCCTTTTGAAGCTGAGCAGACAAAGAGTGAGCAAACAAAACTCTATCAAGAAGGAGAGGGAATCGAGCACAAGACTCAGGTTGGCCCTCTTGGTTCTCCTCTCATCTATTTTCATAAAAGGAATCAATAGTACACTTTGATTGTTTGTTTCTAAGATAGCCACACATCTTAGTGGGAATAGCAGCATCCATGTGGAAACTATTCCCATATAACAAAATGGCAACTCCACTGGGGATCGACTAGATTACTTGTTAGCCTATCTATCGTTGTTTCTTTTATAAACATACAAATGGAGCCTGAAGTCAAGCCAGCTAGCCTTCGAACTGCATTTTTCATACAAATGCAAAGTAGATCAATGCTGCTTCAGTCAATCTCTGGGTTTTTGTTTATAAATTAAACAATAGATCTGCAA
>APFE031742797.1:0-26460 GCA_000404065.3 Pinus taeda
GATAAACGATGAGGGTGATTAGTGAGCTAAAACCCCATCGGACATAATAAATAGGAACATGTTGAAGGTCAATCACGAAGAGTTCACAATAGGTCACCGACATGGCAAGGAACAAGTAAACATAGATTCTAAAGCGAAACATACATGCGAGCATTATGTATCAGTACATAACATCTCGCGTATATGAAAGCACACATACAAATATGGTGAGATACCAGACAGCTAATACAACCACCATCAGTAAGCATGGGAATCAGTGCAAAATGTAAAAGAAAACATCTTATTAACATTACTCCAAATTCAAATACATATCATGCAACTTCTCAATACCCAGTAGTGGAATATGGATTGTTCGTACCATCGCTCGGTGCCAAAACCCTACCCTACTGCAAACCCACTCTCCTAGCTACCAAGAGCTGAGTGGTCTTAGCTCTCAAGCTGTCAATCAGCTATCTCTATTGGACTCAACTCAAGTGCTAAAGTCCCATGTCAATGAGGCCTAAGGGAACATTTATAGAGGTGAGGTGATTGCTCACCTACCGTGACCCTTGGCCTTCCTTATGACCTTTTGGCTACCTTCATGACTCTTGAGATTACCCACTTCTTCCTCAGGCCACAATGATTATTACATGCCTAAATCAGACCTAACATAATGACTGACATAATAGTGGGTGATATTTACATCATGATGAAAGAGATAGAGAGAAAGATGTTGAATGGTATTAGAAACCCTAGAACGTTGGGTGCCCAAATCTTGCCATGCTGCAGATGCTTGGTCTTGAGATTGATTCATTTTCTTGCCACTATGCCTCACTTTCCTTCATCTATCTTCTGGTGATGTGCCTTTGAGTTTACTGAAAAGTTACTAGAACTTGGAAGGGATCATCTAGCTCACTGAAGGAAAACCTAGTTGTGCAAGCTCCATGAGAAACCCTAATCCCTTTGCGTAGACCAATACCTATTCTATTCCTTCTACCTGCACACAAATAACATTACTCAGACATAATTTCAGACAAATAATGATAATGGAATTACAACTAGCTAATTTGAAAGAATGACATTAATAAATAATTAATCTAGACCCTTGTGTGGTCGATTGTTGTGCCACAATATTATCAATGTTGTGGTCTTGGGGGGTCCTCTTGGGCTTCCTCAACTGTATTCTCATTTACTCTCATTATCGCTTCACTGCACATACTGTCCTAGTATCACTGTCTAATCGAGGTCACTAGTGTTCACCAAGGTTAGAAATTGTCATGTTGGCCAGTTATGCAAGAGCAAACTTCGTTTGTGCCCTTAACTCACAATGTTGTTCCTTTTGAATCGATATTGGTTCTCGGCCCAGTATATTCCAATATTTTCCTAATGCTATTGAAAACTCTTCAATTGAAACAAAGATGAGTGATTCTTTGAATTTGTTTCTCCAATACTGCAAATTGTGTCATGATAGAGTCTGAGGAAGTTCCAAGAGTTTGCTACTGACAACAGGCCACTATTGTTGGGTGTGGAGCATGATAATTTAGAGGTATTTGTTTCAGCCGGATGTATACCCCAGGAAGTTTATACACCGCTCCACGCGGGGGGGACTTGTCCCCCTCGGGAGGGGTTTGAGGGGGCCGATCCCCCCCAACTGGGGGGTCCGGGGGCTAGCGGTCCCCCGACAGGGATTTCGGGGCAGCGCCCCCGAAGCTAAAAACAGATGTAAAATTTCCTTGTAAAAATATAGTAATTTCTAGTCAATCTGGGCCATTCATTAGGCGAATGATCTGACAGTAGAACTTATGTTTAGTTTAGGGTTTTTTTCCCTAGAAGGCAACCCCTCTCTTTGTATGAGGGCATTGTATTTTTGAGGTTGTGTAATAGATGTGTATTCTCCGAGCGAGAAACAGAGAGGTGAGACTATGAGAGAAAACAGAGGATATTACAGTGGATCTGTTATAGGTTGTGACTCTTCATTTTGCTAGATAATAGAAAGGAAGGACTAGCTGTTCGGGGTGGGCGTAGCCCAAACTGGGTGAACCACGTATATCTGTGTCTCTCTGGTTTTATGCATTTTCTGTGTTTATATTTCTGCAATATTCTAGTTTACTGAAGGAAAACCTAGTTTTGCAAGCTCCATGGGAAACCCTAATCCCTTTGCGTAGACCAATATCTGTTCTATTCCTTCTACCTGCACACAAATAACATTACTCAGACATAATTTTGGACAAATAATGATAATGGAATTACAACCAGCTAATTTGAAAGAATGACATTAATAAATAATTAATCTAGACCACTGTGTGGTCAATTGTTGTGCCACAATATTATCAATGTTATGGTCTTGGGGGGTCCTCTTGGGCTTCCTCAGTCGTATTCTCATTTGCTTTCATTATCGCTTCACTGCACATACTGTCCTGGTATCACTATCTAATCGAGGTCACTAGTGTTCACCAAGGTTAAAAATTGTCATGTTGGCCAGTTATGCAATAGCAAACTCTGTTTGCGCCCTTAACTCACAATGTTGTTCCTTTTGAATGGTATTGGTTCTCGGCCTAGTATATTCCAATCTTTGCTTGATGCTACTGAAAACTCTTCAATTGAAACAAAGATGAGCCATTCTTTGAATTTGTTTCTCCAATACTACAAATTGTGTCATGGTAGAGTCTGAGGAAGTTCCAAGAGTTTGCTATTGACAACAGGTTGCTATCTATCAGACACATCTTCCTCCTCTACGTCGCAATCCTTATCTTTGATTTGGTTTTGAACCTGATCAGTGCTCTTGTAGCCCAACACTTTTTTAATTATGAACTAGAACTCCAATGCATCGAGCCTTGCTTCTGCTGCTTCACAACTTGTTCTAACAATGTCTTAAGGGAGGTATAGTAACATCTCAACATAAATTAATACAGTACCCCACTTTCGGAAACCTTGACACAAATGTGCTCAAATCTGTCTCACATCATTAAGCTCAGAATTAGTTCAAAATATATCATAAGAAAACCTTGAGCTCCTTCAAAGTATAGAGGGCTGAAGCATGAATATAAGCCAACAAACTTGGGTTTCTGGAACAAATTGAAAGCCAAAATAAGGCCTCAGAACTTGTGAGCTTAGGCAAAGGACCTTATGCAACGTGTTTGCATGATCTTCTAGAGTTTCCTCGTAGATAGCTCCAAGATTTGTTTTGGTCCCTGTTACAAAGCCAACAAATACGAATTGGAATGGAGTATTCGAACCTATGTCATCTGGAAGTGGGACTTAAATAAAGTGGGTGGAATCACTAATTCGCATAGTGGCATTTTGCTGAAAGTCCCACTTGGATGGTTGGCCACTCTTGCGACCTCGCGACTTGCTGGAAGGGATTCTTGAAAATCGGCTACATAGTCACAGAAATCGCAGGACAGGGGAGGTCACACCTACCTCTGCTTGTTTTGGCGCGATTTTGTGATCTGACGACTTGGGAGAGGTCGCAGAGTCGCATTCGAAGGGGGTCGCACTTTCTGTAGATGATCTAAATGCAGTTATGTGACTTAGCAATCTAGGCAAGGGTCACACAATTGTTACATCGAATAAGTCGCATTGATCATTATGTTTTGCAACGATGATCTGCGACTGGGCGACCTCCAAAGAAAATCGCACAACAACACGACAAGACTGGTTGCATAGTCATCGACCCTCTCTGAGTGTGATATTGTGACTTCCAGGTGACTGGTGGAATGTGTAATCCTTCTGAAACCATACGTGGTAACGCATTGACTTCTGCAAGGTTTGCAGTTTGCAGTTTTTTGTTGAAACCCCTGCACTATTGTCCCCCTCTAACTCATGCCGATGTGTGGCACAACCTATGTAAGGTGTATGAACAATGTTCAACACTACTCCCATGGGCGATTAGTGCTCAACACCCACCATATTTTTGAAGCCAATCAATACGTCATTACCATGTTTTGTCGTGGGTGTAAGATATCGCCTTAGTGTTAAGGCCTCCCATTCTGCTACACGAGTATGGCGATCACCGCAAACCCCAGGGTGACTCTTTCGATGAAAATATTACCATAAGCTTGTCCTTGGGTATTGCAATCCCTTCCCAGAATCCTTGAAGGTGTCTTTGAGGTTGCTTATTGATGTGTCCGCAGCCATGCATGTTCCTTTAGGAGTGCCACTTTAAAGCAGTGCAAATGTATGCAAGGTCCTAAATGCGGGTTTCCTCATGCTATCCTCTGTCATTTCTCATTTTCATCCGAAGAACATTGATAAATTAATCAAGAATGGGAATAGCTCTGTTGATACTTTTCTTCAGGCTTCTATTTCTGATATAAGTGAATCTGTCAAATCGTCAAAGGGGCATTGTGTCAAAACATGTAATCTTTCAATTTGTAACGAGAAGAACCTAAAGTTGTGCTCAGATGAGGCTTTGTCCTATTCAAGCCTAGTGGAAATGGAGATGACACGAAAAGAATAAATTGAAAATGTTATATGCATTGAGGAAGCCGACTCAAAACTGACAAAGTGTGTTGAGTTGTTAGCTAACAATGATAAAAACGAGATGAAAGAAGACAATAAAAGTGCTTTGAATTTCATAGGACATTCTTTTTGTAGCGCACAACTTCCAAAATTGGCAGATGCAGTCAAATATGGAGCAGGGGATGTGTTGGACTCTACACATATTCCAACAGAGATGCTTTCTGAGAATTTTGTCAGAGAAAAACTCAAAACATTTGGATGTAGATACTTTCCATCAAAAGAATTCTTCAGGTCCAAAAACAACATTAGAATGGTTTGCAGATATGATTCCAAGTGATACAAACCACTTGGAGTTCACATCTATGAGGTTTAATGAAGAAATTGGTGATCCATTCTTATCCTGGGATATTGTTTCCAATAAGAATGAAATAGGTCTTTGTGAATGTTCAATACTAGAAAAAAATGTCAAGTCATTCTAGTGCTCTAGATTTCATTGGATATGCCCGCATAACAAGCATCCATTCTAAAATGGCATCGATGGGTTCCTCCCCATGTGCCTTGGGATGAGCCGAGATGCATGGATTCGATGCGTATCCATGCTTAGTTCATTTATTGCCCCGTTTAATTCCCTTCATCGTGATACAAGCCACCATCTTATGTTAAGGGATTATTCAATGTTCTTGTTTGCAAAATATATGGCATCTTCAACCACTTTCCTGAAAAGGAGGTGGAATGAAAACAAGTTAGTTCATAACATCGAAATTTTTCATGTGAGAGCTTAAAATCCAACTAGTTTCATGAGAAATCAAACAATTAATAATGAAAATAATTCTAGTCAAGGATCATGAACCATAGGCAACCGACATTAAAATGATATTGATGGCATGCTTTTATAAATTCATGCTTCAAATTCTCCTTTTGAGACAAATTCCAAACTAGAAATTAATAGAAAATCCAATTGATGCTGACTTTGATATCTGTGTTTCCCCTGGGGATGATGTATTTATAGAGCAAGTGGCTTGAAGTACTAGCGAACATGGGTTTAGAGGGATGAGAAATTTCAGCTATGTCAACCTAGGGTTTCAAGGGTTCTAGGGGATTACAACGTTATTACGACCCAAATGAACATGCTGAGATGGGGAAAAAAACCATGAATCTAGGGGGATACAATACCGAATAATTCACCCCATGATGTCTAACAATGTTGATGAGAATGTGCCTTCTCGTTTAGCAATTTTGGGTTTCCTCCAAACCCTAATATGGGCACGTAATGAAAGCCAACTTGGAGACATATATGCCCACTCGGAGGGCCTTCACCAATTTGTGTTGTCAACTATAGAAAGATGAGTTTTGAGGTCATAGGGAACTTTCAATGCATCTTTGAAGCATCAAATCTCGAAACCCAAAAGTCATCATGAGGTTAGTATCTGAGACAACACATGATGTGGGGATTCAATGTGTGATGCATGAATGGACGCACCAAAGGGGGTGGATAGGCAAGGTCGCGCAGAGAGCGACCAGTTGGGGGATCCTATCAAAACCTTATAAGCTTGGACCGAGTGGCGGGGTACCCAAAGTTTTGAATATGACCAAAAATTTGGGTGGTGTTGTAGCGGCTACAACAATTCGCGAACCACTAGTAGAATCCAGTATCTCTATCAACATCCCTGTAGTAGTCCAAGTGCAACTAATGATGCAAGGGAATATTGAACAGATGTTATGGGCACCTCCTGCGTTGTCATGACCTTTGCCAATATGCCTTCCCTCGTGCCTCAGCTAGGTCCTTCTAGTCAGTAAACACCCAATTGACAGTTCACACATGTCGGTAGTTGATGATGATGCAAAGAACAGGGCAGGGGGGCTTATTGTATTCAAAATTTTAAAAATAAGTTTATGGTGTTGCTCCACTATCAGTGGGCCTGGACAGTACCCCGGTGAAGTCACTTCAAGAAAACACAAATGTTGCTTCGCTACCAGTGAGCCTGGTCAGTACCCCGACGGAGTCATTGCATTACCTCTCTGCGCAGGAAGCCTTTCTCGATCCTTTACCCTTTATTTGGTTTAATTTAATTTTACTTGTGCATTTGGAATTATTTATGGGCGTTCATTGTGTCAGGGCGGATGAGGGATCCCAACTTATTTTATGAGCAAGAGATGTTGTTTCCTGTTTGACAGAAACTAAGAGATAACCTGATTTAGGTTTACCCTTATGCCAAGCTTCCACATCTCATTTCTCGTCAGCAAGTGAACAAAACACAAGTCATCGAAACAATAAAGACCACACTAAGCACGAGCTTCATGTTATGGGTATGGCTCATTTAAACTGATTAGGGTTCCCCATGAGCAATCTATCTTATTCTCCCTATTAATAAATTAGACTCTTAGGAGAGATATCCAGGATGTAAATTTGATGATTGGCTCTAAGAGAAGCTACCCATTGGTGTAACCATCACAACTTCACACAATCATAGGGCTAGGGTTTTAGTTCTAGGACTAGGGTTTTAGTTCTAGGGCTAGGTGACCAAGAAACTCTCCTAGGGTTCACAAACCGGTGTGAAGAGGTCGAAGCAATGTACTTGGAGTAAGAGAAAAAGGTGTGAGAAAGCTATTCACAACACCACAGGTTTGAAATCTTCAGGTTAATGAAGGCTCATGTAGCAGCATGCAACATAGGTGAAATTTCTAGGCTAGGTCAAAGGTGAGTGTGTGCCAAGCGAGAAGGCAAGTGTATGATGAAATGCAGCAAACACGGTCCATGACGCAATGTAATGTTATGTGCAGAAGAGATCAAATAATTGAAATTAAAATACCAATGCAATGCATACGTAAAGATTTCACGATTGCCATTCAACAACAAACAAATGCAAGGACATGAGTGCAAAAGAAACAAATAGGGAACTAACTACCTACAATAAAGAAAATGAATCATGACAAATTTAAATCATAAAGCAACTTATATTCATCCAACTAATAAGTAAAACTAAAGCCTAACTAGTCTAAACCCTAAATTCTAATTTAACCAAAGCATAGGTCTGGTTATGTGAAATCAAACTTCCAATGTAGTCATCGCGGCAGTTCTGAACCTGCAAAAACAAAGATGACGACAATTAGAATTTGTTGAAAGAGTTGTGTAAGAACTGACATGCTTACCTGTAAAGCATGCACAACAGCAAGAATATCTTGTCCACCTACAGGGAAACATGTCAAAGAAGACCTTTCAAGGCAAACTACAACCCATTCCTGATAAATCGAACCACAAACGTGAAATTTACAGTCATCTAGCCATAACATACATCCGTTTACGCTTAACCCTAAATCGAATGCAAGTAAGGCAAGACGTTGCCGGCTAGTAAAGGAATCTGCCAGATTAATTCGATATGTGACCCTATCATGATGTAGAGGATGATCAAGTTGATAACCCTAAAAAGAGGGGCCTTTGTCGAGTGTAACTGAGATCCCTGAGGATTCAAACACAGAAACCCTAATTTTAGAAACCCTAGTTTGAAATTATTCATGGACTTTGACAAGGACGTGAGGACCTGACATAACCATTAGCGCAAGCTGAATTGCCTCATCGTCCCAGCCAACCTCTGAACCTTCAAACAACATGCCATCCCATATTGGTAGCTTCGCAAGATTTGTAGATCGGTGTATACGATTAATGTTGGTTGTGACCGGACAACTATCAGTGAAAATATTGTGGATTGGATCCAGTCTAAATGTTGACAGATTGGCAGCCTGACAAATGAGATTCTTTAGATTCCAGAGAATGAACTAAATCAACCGCAAGAGTGTCTGGAAAAGGGGAGATTAGGCAATTGGCACCCTCCCATCTAGGAGTTTGTAAGGTATCATTTGATTTTGTATGTTGACAGACTGTATGGTTGGGAGACAATAAAAAAGATTTGATACAATGGCCAGAGCACTCCCTTCACCAAATAAATTAGGATATAGAGGTTGATGTGCATCATTTTAAAAGTGATGGGAATATTTTCTTAGAGAGACATTGCTCAATTAGGGGGTTTCCAAGATGAGCTCGCATTCAACGAGAAAATGTTGTGAGGAGCGTGATGTGCAGGAACCCTAATTTTAGAAACCTTAATTCGACTTGTTTCAGGAGTCTCATCAGGAACGTGAGAACATGACATAACCATCAGAAGAAGCTGAAGTGCCTCAACTTCCTGATGAGTCCCTAAATGTTTGAAAGGTGGGTCAACAAATTCTGGTGGCTTCATAGGATCAACAGACGGATACGTAGGATAATGACCAGAGGCATGAGCGAATATACTTCCGGTAAAATGAGAATCGATGAAACCTTCGGTTTGATCAAGATGGGTATCTGAAACATAAGGCTCTTCTTGGATTGGCAGTAAAGAGGGATTAACAAGAGAACCAGCTTGAGCTGGGCGAGATGTAAGACCCTCTTCTTCACTTGTTAAATATTGTGATTGGCAAAGATCAGGAATAAGGGATTCAGATTCTGCATCCCTTGACTGTGAAACCTCACCCCCATGCACATGATTGTAATCGATGCGAGCAAGATAAAGATGTGAATGATATAAAGGAACCACCGGTGCAGTAGACCCATAGACTAAATCAGGGTAGAGTGGAAGCACAGGGTCAGATGAAGGAGCACTGATCGGACCCGAACTTACATCCTACCCATTTATGTTCGCCAAAGAGAAAGACAGATTTACAGACCTGATATGTTTTGTGGATTCGATGATACAATCATTACTTGAGACAATACCAACACCATTGTGTACAGTTGAATGAGATCCCATGATATAGTGCGACGTATGTTGAATGGACTTGATCGGAAGAGATATTATGTGATTTTCAGATTCAAAACCAAAAGAATGTATGAGGGATTTAGAGGCGAGACCATCAGATCTATTTCCCAAAAAAGCATTGTTCATCATTTGAACCATTTACGGTCATAATATTATTATGTAACAAGTTAAAAGGAGGATGAGAAATCCCACAAACAGTAATCTCTTCCTCCGGGGTTTGAGGTTGTTCCAGATTCAAAGAGATAGGCAAAACAAAATTACGGGAAGAATCTGGACACTTTGTAATATGCAAATTATGATGATACTCATGCGAAACAAGACTTGTTTCTAATTGAAAACGTTGTAAAGAAACAAGAACCAATCACTGAAAATTTATATTCAAATACACCCAGTTGATATCACTTTCAGGAAATTCAAAACAAAGATGCACAAATCTGAAAGCAAAGCCCTCTAAAGATTCCTCAGGTTTCATCCTAAGCTCATTTATCCTCTTTAACACATCTTGAAAATCGTACCTATCAAATGCTTGTAGGAGCTCACTGATGAGTTCCTCGAACGAATGAATGGACGCTGCTAGGAACGTGTGGCACCATTGCTTGGTGTGACCTTCAAGGGTGAGGGAGAAAAACGCACAAGCAAACTTTTCATCGTCGATCTCAAAAGATTCACAGAACTCTAGGAAGTCAGAAATGTGCTCAATTAAAGGTGTTCAATCCTCACCATCAAACTTTAACTGAGACAAGTGATGGAGCTACTCCTAGGGGATGGAAAATCGGAAAATAGACAAACTAGATAAACACCCCGGGAGCAATATTTTGGTTAGAGCCATTAACAAATATGAGACTAAACTGCAGGCTCCAAGGGCTCAGCTTGTAATCTAGCCCGCTTTCTAGCGCCAATTTGTTGATGGGCCAAAATGTACCACCAACATCTAAGGGGTCTCCCCGGTGTAAAGTCCAAATTAGACTTCACACTGTTTGGAATAGGAGCCCCATCCGGTATGTGGGCCCGACTACCACCATGATTGTTTTCTGCTCTTAGTTATCAAAAGAGAAGGTGCCAGAGTGGGGTGAGAATGAAGTGCTGGGGCAACGAAACAAAATCAGACCAAGATTGACGAATTGCAGAAAGAGGTTTAAACAAGTCACAACAACGATAAGAAGAGATAAACGATGAGGGCGATTAATGAGCTAAAACCCCATCGGACATAATAAATAGGAACATGTCGAAGGTTAATGGAGAAGTAGTTCACAATAGGTCACCAACATGGCAAGGAACAAGTAAACACAGATTCTAAAGTGAAACATACATGCGACCACTATGTATCAATACATAACATCTCGCGTATATGAAAGCACACATACAAATATGGTGAGGTACCAGACAGCTAATACAACCACCATTAGTAAGCATGGGAATCAGTGCAAAAGGTAAAATAAAACATCTTATTAACATTGTTGCAACTTCAAATACATATCATGCGAATGGTCAATACCCAGTAGTGGAACATGGACTGTTCATACCGTTGCTCGGTGTCAAAACCCTAGCCCTACTACAAACCCACTCTCTTAGCTACCAAGAGCTGAGTGAACTTAGCTCTCAAGCATCAACCAACTATCTCTATTGGCCTCAACCCAAGTGTTAAAGTCCCATGTCAATGAGGCCTAAGGGAACATTTATAGAGGTGAGGTGATTACTCACCTACCGTGACCCTTGGCCTCCCTTATGACCTTTCGGCTACCTTCATGACTCTTGAGATTACCCACTTCTTCCTCAGGCCACAATGATTATTACATGCCTAAATCATACCTAACATAGTGGTTGACATAATAGTGGGTGATATTTACATCATGATGAAAAAGATAGAGAGAAAGATGTTGAGGGTTATTAAAACCCTAGAATGTTGGGTGCCCAAATATTTCCACGCTGTAGATGCTTGGTCTTGAGATCAATTCATTTTCTTGCCACTATGCCTCACTTGCCTTCATCTATCTTCTGGTGATGTGCCTTTGAGTTTATTGAAAAGTTACTATAACTTGGAAGTGACCATCTAGCTTACTGAAGGAAAACCTAGTTATGCAAGCTCCATGAGAAACCCTAATCCTTTTGCGTAGAGCAATATCTGTTATGTTCCTTCTACCTACACACAAATAACATTACTCAGACATAATTTCAGACAAATAATCATAATGGAATTACAACCAGCTAATTTGAAAGAATGACATTAATAAATAATTAATCTAGACCCCTGTGTGGTCAATTGTTATGCCACAGTATTATCAATGTTGTGGCCTTGGGGGGTCCTCTTGGGCTTCCTCAACCGTATTCTCATTTACTCTCATTATCACTTCACTGCACATACTGTCCTGGTATCACTGTCTAATCGAGGTCACTAGTGTTCACCAAGGTTAGACATTGTCATGTTGGTCAGTTGTGCAAGGGCAAACTCTGTTCGCGCCCTTAACTCACAATGTTGTTCCTTTTGAATCGGTATTGGTTCTCAGCCTAGTATATTCCAATCTTTGCCTGATGCTATTGAAAACTCTTCAATTGAAACAAAGATGCACCATTCTTTGAATATGTTCCTCCAATACTGCAAATTGTGTCATGGTAGAGTCTGAGGAGGTTTTAAGAGTTTTCTACTGACAACAGGCTACTATCTGTCGGACACGTCTTACTCCTCTGTGTCGCAGTCCTTATCTTTGATTTGGTTCTAAACCTGATCAGTGCACTTGTAGCCCAACACTTCTTTAATTATGAACCAGAACTCCAATGCATCAAGCCTTGCTTCTGCTACTTCACAACTTGTTTTAGCAATGTCTTAAGGGAGGTATAGTAACGTCTCAACATAAATTAATACAGTACCCCACTTTCAAAAACCTTGTGACAAATGTGCTCAAATCTGTCTCACATCATTAAGCTCAGAAACAATCCAAAATTTGTCATAAGAAAACCCTGAGCTCCTTCAAAGTATAGAGAGCTGAAGCATGAATATAAGCCAACAAACTTGGGTTTCTAGAACAAATTGAAAGCCAAAATAAGGCCTCAGAACCCATGAGCTTAGGTAAAGGACCTTATGCAACGTGTTTGCATTATCTTCTAGAGTTTCCTCGTAGATAGCTCCCAGATTTGTTTTGGTCCCTGTTACAAAGCCAACAAATACGAATTGGAATGGAGTATTCGAACCTATCTCATCTGGAAGTGGGACTTAAATAAAGTGGGTGGAATCGCTAAGTCACATAGTCGTGTTTTGCTGGAAGTCGCACTTGGATGGCTGGGAAGGCCTGCGACCTCGTGACTTGCTAGAGGGGATTCTTGAAAATCAGCTTCATAGTTCCAAAAATCGTAGGACAGGGGAGGTCGCACCTACCTCTGCTTGTTTTGGGGCAATTTTGTGACCTAGCGACTTGGGAGAGGTCGCAAAGTCGCATTCGAAGGGGGTCACACTTTCTGGAGATGATCTAGATGCGGTTATGAGACTTAGTAATCTAGGCAAGGGTCGCACGATCACAACATTGAACAATTCACATTGATCATTGTGTTTTGCAACGACGATCTGCCACTGGGTGACCTCCAAAGAAAATCGCACAACAACACGACAAGATTGGTCACATAGTCATCGACCCTCTTCGAGTGTGATATTGCGACTTCCAGGTGATCAGTGGAATGTGTAATCCTTCTGAAACCATGCCCCTGTGTTTCTTCCTATTTGTTGCACAACATCACGTTTTCAAAAAACGCGTTGACTTCTGCAAGGTTTGCGGTTTGCATTTTTCTGTGGAAACCCCTGTGCTGTTGTCCTCCTCTAACTCATGTCGATGTGTGGCACAACCTGTGTGAGGTGTATGCACTTTGTCCAACGCTACTCCCATGGGTGATTAATGCTCAACACCCGCCATAGTTTTTAACCCGTTCAATACGTCATTACCATGTTTTGTCGTGGGTGTAAGATATCGCCTTAGTGCCAAGGCCTCCCATTCTGCTGCACGAGTATGGAAATTACCACAAACCCCAGGGTGACTCTTTCGATGAAAATATGACCATAAGCTCGTCCTTCGGTATTACAACCCTGCCCAAAATCCTCGAGGGTTTCTTTGAGGTTGCTTATTAATGTGTCTGCAACCATGCATGTTCTTTTAGGAGTGCCACTTTAATGCGGTGAAAATGTATGCGAGGTCCTAAATGCAGGTTTCCCCACGCTATCCTCTGTCATTTCTCATTTTCATCCAGAGAACACTGATAAATTAATCAGGAATGGGAATAGCTCTACTGATACTTTTCTTTAGGCTTCTATTTATGATATAAGTGATTATGTCAAACTGTCAAAGGGGCATTGTGTCAATACATGTAATCTTTCAATTTGAAATGAGAAGAACCTAAAGTTGTGCTCAGATGAGGCTTTATCCTATTTAAGGCCAGTGGAAATGGAGATGGCACGAAAAGAAGAAATTGAAAATGTTATATGCATTGAGGAAGTCGACTCAAAACTGACAAAGTGTGCTGAGCTGTTAGCTAACAGTGATAAAAACGAGATGAAAGAAGACAATAAAAGTGCTTTGAATTTTAGAGGACATTCCTTGTGTAGCGCACAACTTCCAGAATTGGCAGATGCAGTCAAATATGTAGCAGGGGATGTGTCGGACTCTACACATATTGCAACAGAGATGCTTTCTGAGAATTTTTTCAGAGAAAAACTCAAAACATTTGGATGTAGATACTTGCCATCAAATGAATTCTTCAGGTCCAAAAATAACATTAGAATGGTTTGCAGATATGATTCCAGGTGATACAAACCACTTGGAGTTCACATCTGTGAGGTTTAATGAAGAAATTGGTGATCCATTCTTATCCCAGGATACTATTTCCAATAAGAATGAAATAGGTCTTTGTGAATGTTCAATACCAGAAAAAAATGTCAAGCCATTCGGGTGCTCTAGATTTCATTAGATATGCGGGTGCTCTAGATTTCATTGGATATGCCCGCATAATGAGCATCCATTCTAAAATGGCATCGATGGGTGCCTCCCCATGCGCTTTGGGACGAGTCGTGATGCATGGATTCGATGCGTATCCATGCTTAGTTCATTTATTGCCTCGTTTAATTCCCTTCATCGTGATACAAGCCACCAACTTATGTTAAGGGATTATTCAATGTTCTTGTTTACAAAATATATGGCATTTTCAACCACTTTCCTAAAAATAAGGTGGAATGAAAACAAGTTAGTTCATAACATTGTTATTTTTCATGTGAGAGCGTAAAATCCAAATTCTCCTTTTGAGACAAATTCTAAACTAGGAATTAATAGAAAATCCAATTGATGATGACTTTGACATCTGTGTTTCCCCTGGGGATGATGTATATATAGAGCAAGTGGCTTGAAGTACTAGCAAACATGGGTTTATAGGGTTGAGAAATTTCAGCTATGTCAAGCTAGGGTATCAAGGGTGTAAGGGGAAAAAAATGTTATTATGACCCAAATGAACATACTGAGATGGGGAAAAATAACCATGAATCTAGGGGGATACAATACGAAATAATTCACCCCATGATGTCTAACAATGCTGATGAGAATGTGCCTTCTCTTTTAGCAATTCCGGTTTTCTTCCAAACCCTAATATGGGCACGTAATGAAAGCCAACTTGGAGACATATATGCCCATGTGCAGGGCCTTCATCAATATGTGTTGTCAACTATAGAAAGATGAGTTTTGAGGTCATAGGGGAACTTTCAATGCATCTTTGAAGCATCAAATATTGAAACCCTAAAGTCATCATGAGGTTAGTATATGATACAACACATGATGTGGGGATTCAATGTGTGACGTGTGAATGGACGCACCAAAGGGGGTGGATAGGCAAGGTCGTGCGGAGAGTGACCAGTTGGGGGGTCCTATCAAAACCCTATAAGCTTGGAGCGAGTGGCGGGGTACCCAAAGTTTTGAATATGCCCAAAAATTTGGGTGGTGTTGTAGCGGCTACAACAGGGTGTCATGTTATTATGATGTTATGTTGTCATGTTTTTTTGCTTGTCAGCAGGGTGATCATTATAAATACTACATCGAGCTATATTATAAATCTCTATGGGCAGTATGTTTTCTTTTTAGTAGTTTTGTTGAGGTATAGGTGTGGTTGAACACCGACGATGGTGTCCCCCAAGAGGGAGCAATCTGTAACATCCCTGGTGAAAATTCCATGTAATAAAAGTTAATAAAGGAAATATATTAACCACAGTTGAAGGGACACTTATTCCAAGCTTAATGTTGGGTAAGACATCCTAGTGTGGGTGTTCATTTGGTTTATTATAGTTAAGGAAATTGGCAAAGGCAATGGCTAAGGCTTTGGAAAGACAAAATGACACTTTTGGCACATTAATTTATGAAAATAATGGAAATTAGGAGAAAAGGAAGGTGAAAGGTCACAGGTTGCATGTGAGGAGGAAAATGAAGGAAAATAATGGACAATGAAGAAAATAGAGGCATAATTGATAAAAAGGCTTATGAGGACCAGTTAGTACCTTTTTTCAATTTAGTTTTGGAGCTTTCTCCTTATTCTCTCTCTTTATCACTCTTCAACACTTAGAGTTTTCTTGGAGCACTTTGGCATTGGATCAAGAAACGCAAAGGAGGCAAGAGGAAGGAAGGAACACACAAGGAAGAGTGGGATCAAGCAGCTATAATGATATTTTTTTGTAGGTATCAATTTGTATGTGTGTTTTCCTTGCTAGATTTGGCATGCATGGTATTGCATGTGGTTCTTTGTTGTTATGGCATGGATTTTTCTAGGTGTGACAAAGTTTTCAGCCTAGCCTTTCCATTCTAGATAGCCATGGTGTGATGGGGTTCTCATGTTTTGGTTGATTTGTATTGTTGGATGGATTCGAAGCTGAGTGAGGTGGATCTTCGAAACAAAGAACACATGGCATAGTGATCCCTAGATCAGACTGTGGATTGCGGTAAAGCCACTGGCCTAATGACCCCTGAACCGAACTATGGGTTGTGGTAAAGCTAGGTATTGTGTGCCTTGGTGGGCCTAGGAATCCTTGACCGGTTAATGGCGAGACATATGGTAAAGCCTAGAGGTGGTTTCCCTTGATTAGACCTAGGAATCATTGTCGGCGAATGGTGGGATATGCGGTAAAGCTTAGAGGGTGGAGTCACGGTATAGGGCCTAGTGATCTGTGGATCAGACTGTGGATTGCGGTAAAGCCTGAGAGACTAGGAGACGAGAAAATTCCTCACGATGTAGGTGACGAAATCTGGTGGCATCCATGCTTGTTTTGGCCTAGTGATCTAGTGGAGATCATGGTAAAGCCTATTATTACATTTTTATTGTGTTGGCCTAGTGATCCAGTGTGGATTGCGGTAAAGCCTGGTTTCTATTGATGAGGGTGAGGTGGTTTAGCCTCGCCCTGGTTGGTTCTTTTGGTTTGAGTCCCACATTCATGCTTGGAATATGGCATGGCGGTGATTGGTTGAAGAGAGATTTGGCTCAACCAATCTAGGGTCAGGTGGAACGTGGTAGTCCCATCTCGGGTTGGTTTTTGCATTCATTAATAAGAGGTTATTTTCTTGACATCTTATGTGTAAATGTACAAGTTTATATGTGGATTCTATGCCTGAAGTATCCTTGATATTTCTATTGTTATTATGCTAGTTATAAGCATGTATTATGACAATGATGATGTATGGTTGTCTTCATATTTTGATTTGTAAATGAATGAACAATGTATCTATGACCTAATAGATGATAATGTAGCTAATGATATAAGGGAACAATGTTTCTTAGCGATTCTCAAATAAGTATGAGACCCCTATGCTCAAATTTGTTGTTTAAACATGTAGATTACATATTTATGACATGTTTGACGAATTTTCTATCAGGGCTGGTAGGGGTTTAGTCAAGTCCTTGTTCAAGTATTATGTTATTATATTTTAGTTCTGAAAGTGTCATTGAGGTCTGAGCTCTGAGCCTGAAAACGTGGCACAAATACCGGAGTCGTAGGCACAAGTCTGAGGAGAAAATTCCCAGACGCATGCATACCCATGTTGTGGGAGCATCTAGAGCCTCTTGGACACATGCATGTCCATATCAAGGGAGTGTTTGAGGATTTAATGGTCTAAAAATTGAGTTGGTCTTAGGGGTGGTTACCTTAGTGGTTGGGATGGCTCCTAAGAGTTTTGTTGTTGATGTGGAAGGTCTGTGTGGTGTGTTTCCATCAATTCCACTTCCTTAAGGTCACTTATGAGTTTGAATCCCATTATAGCGGTCTTGGGTTGCATATTTACCCCGGTCGGCCGGTTACTTGGGTAGATGTGGGGTGATGGTGTTACGTCGACAAACAATAAAATATGTGAAAAATTATACCCGTAAGTTTACATGATTAGATCTTATGATTATGAGGGAGAGGGTATATCTAGATCCACAACTCAAAGCACAACAAGCATGACCCTTTACCCCAAAACTACGTACAAACACACCTAATCAAAGGATGTAGAATGTGTAATGTCACAATCTTAAAGGTAGATGACTAAAGACTGTAGGATAAGAGTTAACCTTACCATTATATGCTCGTCCAATGTAGCATGGTGCTCCTTTATGGCCTTAATTTGTCTTTTCCATTCATAAGTCATGCAATATATAATCTCCAAATTGGACCCTAGAACATATATCCACAATATAACAACTACATAAACGAAATCAACTCTTACATAAACGAAATAAACTTAACCTGTAAAGCTTGGACCTAGCTTACTCATAAGTTCTTCCATGACCATTAAGTTCTAATCTCTTTGTTCATCTCCCAAAGAGTATATAAAAAGTATCATCAACACATCCTCATGTATTGCATTGATCCTTGAAGTATATTATAAAACATTTATAGCATGAGGAATAAGTGAAAGAGAATCAACATTTAAAATATTGGAAGATATTTCACTGATTTTACATAGTAATGGTGTGGGTATCTAGGAATTCCTAAATAACATCAAGTATATTAAATTTCTCATGAAATTCTCATGGAACTATTTTGCAAGATAACTCTTCAAAATGAGATGAAAATTTTGAAAATGAAATATATTAGATATACCTTCATACTCCACCAAAATAGATAATTTGTAGAGTTTCCAAGATGAATTTCACACCTTTAGAAATTGTTTGCCTGACCTAACAAATAACTAGTCTTCATATAAATCCTACGCTTATACATATACAAAGAATATGTAGAAAACATGTAGAGGATAATAAATTAATAAGTTACACCTATGTTTAAATATGTGGTTCGACAAAACTACATTGTTTCTTTTTGAGTTCCTTTACAATTTTTTTGTTCTAGTAAAATGAAATGTTGCATATTATAGATTGGACTTTGCATTTTTTAACATGTCTAATTAAGCATTTTAAATTTGTAAATTTTATTATAATTTTACAAAATAAATTTTAATATTTTTTTTTTTAGTAAAATGTTATAATGGTTATAATAGGTAGAAAAACAATTAAAAAAAATATTAGCAATTTAGTTGATATTTACAAAAAGTTTTAGTAGATGAAATATTTTTTTACTTGAATTTTATTATAAACTTTAAACCCAGAATATATATTTTATTTAAATAAATTTTGAATATATAAATAATCAAGTTCTTAAAATATTTGTCAAATTTTAATTAAAAAAGAAAAAAGAAAAAAAAGAAATTCATTTCATCGGTAAATTAAACTACATATTTATAAAATAACAAAAAACAAACTATATATGTATATAAAAAATGGTGTGAAATCTTACCGATATAACCCGTGTCTCGTGACAGGAGGCCGGTTGGCCAGTGGACTAGCGAGGAACTTCAACCAATCCAGTGCAAGGGAGTGTAGTGTATTATAAGAAGCGTAAATTTTTGAAAAGAGCGAGGGACTAAAAAACCTTTACATAATAGTGAGGGATGATGATTTTTTCCAATATTTATTTTAAATATGTATTTTTTATTTTAAAATATTTATAAAAAATTTAAATAATATTTAAAAAGAAAAAAAATATTATTAAATAATAATTTAAATTTTATTCATCTATATAAAAAAAACTCATTACATATATATTTTTATTAAAATAAATGTATTTTCTTTAAAAGAATATTTTTTTCCCATATGAATTAATGAAGATAATATTAATAGTATATGAAATAATAATAAGAGGACCACTTGTAATCAAATATTATAATTAAAATATAAATTTTAAAACTCAAAAATTTAAAATAGTGAATTTATTGTTTTACATTAAAAGGAATGGCCCACGTGAAAATATTCTCATGACTAAGTTGTGTAGGGGCGATATTTTTGCATGAAGATGCAGGTTCCATCAACACCCGATTGCGTGTGGTGGAGCGAATTCAAATTGATTGCTTGTGGTCGAGCGAATTCAAATTTTCGTGGAACTTCATGGAATGCCCAGTAGGGATGGAATTTTACGGGCTACTTAACCGTCGCCGCCTATCAGATTAAAATTCCTAAAACACTATTTCAAAGAATCTAAAAAGCACTAATACAGGTGGTTAGGAGTCGTGTGGTTTTCAAATTGCTATCCGCTCCCTACCAAAAAGCTCCCAGTTCGCTTGTTACCGTTTGAAAAGAAGGAGAGGATGTATAAAAGCATTCTCAGACCAACATGCTCTCACTTTCGTTTCATCTTCTTCTCTACTGTCAATTGCACTGGTTTGGCTTGGCTCGTTTCTCGTTTCTTGTCCATTTTGCATGGCCATGCATGTTGTGTTTTACAGCCTTTTTTTCATTTGTTTGGATTACAATGAGTGGTTGTTTTTGTTGATCTTTCTTTGCTTTTATTTTTTTCTTCCGAGTTTGCGTTGTTTGCCCTGGATTTTATGACTAGAGAAGAAGATGGAACTCGTTATCTTCGATTTCTATGAATTGACTTGCAGGTATGTTTTTAATTGGACGCTGTCCCGTAAGCATAGAGATATTTGAACATGATCTGATATGAATTCTGATGTGCAACAGGTACAGAGGAGGGTTTGCCAGTGAGGAAGAAGATGACGGGAGAAGCCTGGCCTGTTTCTATATATGTTCCTATGTCAGAGGTTGTCTGGTAAATGGTTTAGTTTACAGTGAATTTAGGGAGATGACATGAAGGATTAAGGATGAAGAATGGTAATTATTAAACACCATGCAAGTAAGTCCATGATTGGTTTAATGTTTTTGATTGGCACAGGACAAACTTCGACCTCGTTCTTAACCTTGAATCGAATCGAAAGAGGATCGCCCTCGGCCTCGTTCTTAACGTTGAATCGAATCAGCTAGACATGCACATTCCGTCTATCTCTGTTTCATTCTTGATTTCTGTAAATAGTTGACCCGGAGAGTATGTTTGCTTTGTTTTACTTTTGCTGCAAATGTCCAGCGATTTTGGATTGCTGTGAAATTATTCAATCGAATGGAGGAACATGTGTACGTTTCTTTTTTTATATATTTATTTTCATAGTTTTTACTAAGAAGCAAGTATTAGCATGTACAGAATGTTTAGCGCCTTGTCGATATGACTTTGCATAAAGAGCCCTAATATTTGTTTTATGGTGTTACCTCAGAATTTAAATTCTTCTACAGTTTCTTGCTAATTGGTTTTGATAATGAATGAAAACAGCTTAAAAAAGAGGGTTCGACATCGAGGAAGTAGATAACAGCCTTCAGATCTCAGGTTTGTTTTGGTTTTATTTGAGCTGGGATTTTATGTGTCTCTCTCCCATCCATAAATGGTGTGCAGGTCGAATTGCCGGAGAGAGGTCGAAGAATGTTGATCTTTATTTTGGCGTTCAAGAGGAAGAAGATTCCATGCGGTCCTTTCTTTCCTATTTTGGAAAGTGGTGTTCAATGTCAGTGAATGTTGGTTCATACAGCCGATTCAGTCCATCCTGTCATTTTTATTATTCTCCATTTGGTAAAACTGCCAACCCCGTAGAACATTGGGTTAACCCACTTAAAATGTCTTGCTAATCGGGCGTAATATATGCCCTAGAAATCTGTTACAGCAAAATTTCATTAAAAATGATAAAATTTCATTAAAAATGATTGTGAAAACTAAAGGTTAGCTAGAAGTGGTATTGATGATTAAGGTACTTTTGAGATGTTTGATTTACTGGTAGGGGGTTAACCTTTTGTTTCTCTTCATTTTTTTAGTTGTGTGTTTTGCTCAGGCTACTCCACTTTTTAAAAGATAATAACTACTCCCCTAAGCAGGGAATGCCGTCCGCCTCGACTCCGTCATTCAGTGATTCTCATACCAACTCTGTCATTCAGTGATTCTCATACCAACTCTATTATTCAGTAATTTTCCTCTTGGTGAACCTCTAACCCCGTAGATATATGTTCCCCAAATTTTTGCTAAAAGATTTAAATGACTCTGGAAGAGGTTAAACATTGTTATTTCTTGTTTCAGTTACATACTGAAGCTCTAGCAAATTGCAAGAGGTTTACTGTTATTTCGTTCAGCGCCAGCCCCAACGACATTTCAATTCATAGCGATGGTCATTCCAAGTAAAGCTTATTTGCTTTTCATTTCATTGTAAATTCTCGATTATTGGTTTTGGCTTAGCTAGTGATTTGAAATAAACTCTGATTTGCAACAGGTTCGCTGTTCAGGAAGAAGATGAGACAACGGATGCTTTTTTTTCAATCCCAGAGGCACATAATTCTTCCGTGGATTTGTTTTTTCGGGGTGTATGTATCATTTATCATGAAACGGCGGCAGAGCCCTTTTCTTTTTTAATCTTTGATTGCAGTCACATCGGAGGTAAGATGAGATGCAAAAAAAGTAGATCATGAGTAGGATCAGTCTGAATCATGTAGATACGCAAGGTTGAAGCGTTTAATTTTTTTGGTAGTTGCTTTGCTAATTGGATCTGACCTGGTAATGAATTGAAATAGGTAAAATGATGGTTCGACATGGAGGAAAAAGATGACAGAGGAAGCTTCGGAGCTCAGGTTTGTGTGGGTTTATTTGAGCTGTGAAATCTTCCGTCTCATAAATTCTATGTCAATCTCACATGTGGTGTTTACGTCTCATAAATGATTTTGCAGGAGGGAGGATGAAGAACGCTTATTTTGGTCTCTTGGAAGAAGCAGAGAACAAGAGGTATTTTCTCACCTGTTTTGTCAGTGAAATTATTGAGGAGAGTGTATAGATGACATCATTACGGTGGTGAAAGAGAGAGCTCTTTTCTTTTTCTTATACTTTTTGTGTGAAGGTGGCGCAGGTACCTGCAATTTCAATGAGTGGTAGTTTTTACGGCACTTAGCTTTATTATTCCCGTACTTTTAGGTAAACCGCTAATCCTGTCGAAGATGGGGTGAACCCCTTAGAAAGTCTGGTTAATGGGAAATACTTATCTAAAATCTGTTTTGTTGAATTTCACCAAATATGATTATTGACGCAAGGTTACGTAGTTGTGGGTTGGTTGATTTCATGTTCTAGTGTTAGCTTCACTTTATAGTGTTAGGTTCACTTTATATCTTTACCGTGTCTGCGTTATTTGAGAGTTTTTTTTTTTTTTTTAATTAAATTTTATTTGTGTTCGATGGGTTTTTTATTTTGTTGTAGGATATAGGGTAGAACTTAAGATGGATGGGTAGAGGGGAAATCTAGGGGAGTAGATGATTCTCTTTAGTGAATTTAGTATGTGGAGTTGTTTTATGGTTATAGTTTTGTAGGTTAAACTCTCTTATTTACTATTTTAATGATAGGTTAAATTTTTTATTTATTGTTTTAGAATGAAGTATATTTGTTTTCATTTTATTATTATTTCCATTCTAGATTAATAAGATGAATTCAATTTATTGGTCATTTTAGATAAAGTTTATTTGGTTTTAATTTTGTTTTTTTTAAGTAGTTTGGGTCATTGATTTTGGTTAAGATACTAATTTGAAATGAATTATGATTTGGAATAAGTTAGAAAAGAGGATTAATTATTGAAGAAAAAAATGAGACATTGAGTGTTTTAGAAGAAGATGAGACATTGAATACTTTAGGTCAGTTTTATTGCATCATTTAAATCAATTATATATAATGAAAATGGTTGTATAGCTCAATTATTTTTAGATTTTTGTTTTGTAGAAATTTCCGAAATGAAATTGCAGGTTGGAGGAGAGGAGAGAAATGAAGCCTAAACTAATTTGAAAAAGTAAATACAATTTTTTTCATATTCTTTGTCAAATAATTATCCACATAAAACAACTAACCTCTTGTTATATGGCTATTGTACTTCTAAATTAATTTGTTAAAATAATATTTAACCACATTAATTTATTAAAATGAATATTTACAAATTAATTAAAATGAATATTTATAAATTTGTTGATCCAAATTTTAACAAACTAATTAAATATCTCTAGAAATATGTTTATGTTAGAAACCATAGATAATTATATTGATGAAATATGTTTATATTAGAAACCATAGATAATTATATTGATGCTATTGTGTCTACTGCATCCCATTTTGTTCCTTCAGATTTTTGGATTTTCTTCCGTAGAGATTTGATGCCCGTAAGCTATTAATGCTAGCAGCTATTCTCACTATCATAAACCTCACACCTCACTAGTAGCTATTCTCACTCATAAACCTCACACCTCACTAGCAGCTATTCTCACTATCATAAACCTCACACCTCAGGCTTTGGTTGTAAGAAGTTTCTATGATAGCTTAACAAAACATTCTTACAGTGTTATTTAAAACTCATTCAATTTTGCCTAACGCTCTAGCTCAACGCTCTTTGACAAATTAAAGACCCATCCCATCATTCTCCACATCGAACCGGGCGAACTCGGTAACTAAAGCCACATGGTGTGGAGCCTTCTCTGGTGGTGTGCTAATATTGCTGTTCTTGTTCCAACAGTCTCATACCACAATCTTATGCAATTAAAAATACAATAGTGGAATGCTTTACACTAAATCACAATGTGATAAAAGGGCCCAATCAACCTAGTACCAGATCTCTATATCTTTAATTAAGAAAACTAACAGCTTTCTAATTACGTTTACCAGTGATCTCACATACCAACGATTTCAAGGTGGCTTGAATCTTGAAGGCGATGATTCAAATCTTTGCGTCCGCTAATTTCTGAAACAACCAGTTACTTCAGCGATTCCATCCTGAAGCACATCATCAGTTCCAGCGATCTCAGTCAAAACTGGAGACAATAATCCAATCTCTGCATTCACCAATAACTTGACCGGCAGTCACGCTAACGTTTTCATCCAAATCGCATTACTATTTCCAGCGATTTCTCCTCTGGAATTTGACCACGCATTATTCATACTTATTTGCTAGGCGCATACATTATCAGCATTTTCCTCCTTTTGCTCAAGGCAGAGCAAAACGATTATCAACCATATTTAGTACATGTGATTGTATTATTCACATTTATTAATGTAATTTTCTAGTTTACAAAATAATTAGAACAAATTATATAAAACAGATGGAGCGAAATCTTCCCAATATAACATTTAAAACTAAATAAATAAAAAAACCATGTAATTGGAAATATAAAATTTATCAGGTTAAAATATTATTATAAAACATATATATTCTTTTAAATTTTCAAAAGTGTGAGAAAGGATTAGGTTTTTTTATTTAGGTTGTAGTTTTTTTTAATGTAAATATGCAGATAGATTTATTTGTTTTGAAATAATATTTTTAAAATTTCAAGTTAATTATTAAATAAATTAATAAATAAGAACATTTAGAATTTATTTTATTAGAATATTTTTAATAATATTAGATTATATTGAATATTTTAAAAAATAGTTATTATTTTTTTCCAAGTTAATAAAATATTATGAAAATAAATTAAAATAAAATAGTTCTAAAATAAGTTATAGATTTTTAAATATATAATATTGGCTAGATATATAAATATTATAACAAAATCAATTTGATAAATGTAAAATTTTACATAGATGATGATGCTGGTCGTGGGTTAACGGAAGTTGACACTAAACTTTTGGTCTATTAGACATAAAGAAACCAAATTATATTTTTTGATTTAAGATTTTATCCTATGCTCAAAAAGCTTGGAGAGAAGCCTGCCCAGAGCTCCACATATAATAATTTCGACATTGGTAAAGGTTAAAAAAATCAAATAAAATAGATAACTTTTTTATTCTAAATAAAATGTAAAATAAATATTTAAAATTTAAAAATAAAATAAATATTTAAAAATTTGTTCATCTAAATTTTAGAAAACTAATTAGCTAACTCTCACTCTAAAAGGTATGTTTATGTTAAAAGTCATAAAGGTTTATATTGATAAGCTAGTGTATATGCTACATAGTATTTTTTTCCCGTAGAGATTTGATGCCGGTAGGCTATTAATGCTACGAGCTATTCTGACTATCATAAACCTCACACTTCACGCTTTGGTTGTAAGAACAAAACTTCCTTAAGTGTTTCTGGATCTTCTTGTAGCGGTGCCAGAGCTCTGGTTACAATTCACTAATTGCTCCAACATTTCTCTGGTTTTTGGGACCATGTAAGTCAATACCAAAACCGCTCCTCATGCATAAAATCGTTTCCCTGTGATCCCTCATCGATCTTAACACAAACTGCAGTTTGGATCTGTAATATGACTCTTATTTCAACCAATACTCTGTTCCTGCAATTAATCTAGCTCAACGCCTTTTGATAAAGCGGCGTCAATTATTAAGTTACGAGGGACTAAAAAACCTTTACATATTGTGAGGGAAATGGTTTCTTTTAATATATATTTTTAATTTATTTATTATTTTTTACAAATATTCTATTAACATTTTGTTAATATATCTTTAAATAAAATATTCTAATGCAGTAATTCATTTGTAATAAAAGAGAACATCAGGTAAATCTTATTTATTGATATATAGTATATATATATATATTAAATACATAATTTATCTAATAATCAAAATAAATTTCATTAATCCTTTATTTACTTTTTTTTATTTTTATTTTTAAAAGTGAATAAGTTTTCCTATTAATGAAGATAATATTGAAAATATATGGAATAATATAAAATGAAATTTGACCGCTTTTGTATCAAAATATTATTATTTTAAATTTTAAAAACTCAAAAATTTAAAACAGCGAATATTATTGTTTTATATTAAAAGGAATGGTCCATGTTAAAATGTTTTCATGATTGCATTTTGTAGGGAGGAATATTTTCGTATAAAAATTCGGGTTCTATCAACGCTCAATTC
>APFE031742800.1:17492-35229 GCA_000404065.3 Pinus taeda
ATAAGTGACATTAAATTAATTTTATTAATTTTATTTTATTAACTTTATTAATTTAATTTTATGAATTTTAATTAATTTTATTAATTTAATAAATAATTGAAGTGTTAATAAATATTATAACTAATACTTTAATAAATAGTCGAAACGCGTTGACAATTCATGTAGCACTTGGTTGTTTGAATTAATAAGCAATTAAAGTGACCAACACAGACGAATTGTGGACCATGTATTTTGATGGATCAAAGACACATGATGGCTCTAGAGCTGGGTGTGTCTTGATAGATCCAAAGCACAGGAGACACTTGATCTCAAGCCACTTGGAATTCGAGTGCACGAACAAAACTGTTGAACATGAAGCACTCATATTGGGCTTGCACAAAGTCATTAGCCTCAATGTTGCTACACTAAAAGTGATAGGTGATTCAGAAATCATGGTACAGTAGGTACATAACAACATACATTATTTTTCACCTCATCTCAAAATTTATCAATAAGAGATATGGCAACTGATCTCTAACTTCCAAAATTTCAATATCATTGTTGTGCCAAGAATGCGTAATGCAGTTGTTGATGTCTTAGCTAACACAACTACTAGGATGAAACCACTTAGGGATAGTTTCACTATTGAAATTTTGTATAAGCCTTCTATCCGTGATAACATAATTGATCTATGTGTATTTTACAATGATCAACAAATACTACACTTCATGGCCAATGTTGATGTCTTCAAGGATGCAGCGATTGACGAAGATAAGCACGATTAGTCTTTGCAAGCCATAGCTAATGACAAGAAATGAAACCTCATACCCAGGGGTGTGGTATCTCTGAAAATGTTCTATTACTTGCAAAACTACTTTCAAGGGCCAAGGAATAGAAAAACCCACAGTTCCACCATGACGCATGAACATATCAACTTGGGAACGAAACGAGATCTGAAGTTTGCCAATCTCAGTATGTGTTGCACACCACAGGAGCAACAAGCATTTGTCCACTTGTTCAAATAGTAACAATACGTGTTTGTGTGGACATACGATGATCTAAAAACATACGACACACGAATAATCCAACATGTGATTTCGATCAAAGAAGGGGTCAAGCCATTTCAGCAAAAGCTGAGAAAAGTACATCCATCACTTCAACCCCTCATACAGAAAGAACCGACTAAGCTGTTGGATGCAGGGATCATTTACAGAGTTCATCATTCTACACAGGTTTCTAAGTTAGTTCCTGTACGTAAGAAGTCAGAGGATATCCGCTTATGTGTTGATTTTCGAAATTTGAATCACGCCTCGAACAAAGACAACTATCCCATGTCGTCGATGAAACATATTTCACAGACAATATCTGGAGTGGAAATGGTTTCCTTGCTCGATGGGTTTTTGGGATAAAACTAGGTTCTAATAGTAGAACCCGATAGACTAAAATATACCTTTCGTACCAAGTGTTGTACGTTCTCCTATAGGAGAATGCCATTTGGGCTCGTGAACGCAGGTGCAACTTTTCAGCGCACCATGGGCATCACTTTCCGTGGGATTATCAAATAGAGCATAGTGATGTACCTTGATGACATGATGGTCTTTTCCAAAAAATGGTTAGACCACATACGCCATCTGAAGAATATATTCAAGTGATGCCGAAAATACGGGATATGTTTGAATCCCAAGAAAATCATATTTGCAGTGTCTGAGAGGAACCTCCTCGGGCACATCATTGCCAGAAGTGGGATCAAGGTTGATCCAGATCGAGTTTGGATGATCACATAGATTCATCACCCAGCTAATAAGAAATTCATGCATTCCTTCTTGGGAAAGATAAACTTCCTCCAGAAGTTCATCTCAAATTGTGCACAGATAGTGAAACCTATGCAAGACATGATAAATAAGGATGCAGTCTACAGTTGGGATAGCAAGGAAAATAATACATTCACTCAAATCAAGCAGGCTATAGCAGATGCGCCTTCACTTTACAACCCAGACTTTAATAAGGATTTCTTGATATACACCTTTGCCTCCGACAATTCACTTGTTGCAGTACTCACTTAGAAGGATGATCTGAATGAAAAATTTCCCATCTCCTTCATGATTGCAAGCATGCAGGGACCCAAACTCAACTACCCCTCTATCAAAAACAATAATATGCAATATACAAGGTGGTGAAACACCTCAGACCCTACTTGTTGAAGAACCATTGCATAGTCTTTGTGCCACACCCAATAGTCTGATCTCTTCTTGTAAATCAAGAGCTGGGTGAAAGACATGCAAACTGGATAACAAGATTGCAAGAGTATGATCTTGACATCAAGCCAATTCACATTGTCAAAGGTCATGGCCTCCATAGACTTGCAGCCAAAGTAATCCATGCAAAGCAGGAAGAAGAAGAGCTCACTAGTAGGGAGCAAGAAATCGAGATGTACGATGTAGAGCAAGCACCACCCACTTCATACGGAAACTCTTGGTACGAAGATGTGTGCCAGTACCTTGAGCATGGCACCATACCCTCTCATTTCTCCATGAGACAGAAGAGGGCACTTCGCCTCAAAGATTTACCTTATCAGTTGGTGTACGAAGTGTTGTATAGAAAGCACAACAACTGAGGGACATGATTCAGAGAAGGTCTTGCATTATTTTCATGGCAGACGAGTCAGGGGCTACTTTGCTGGAAATATCATTGCACACAAAGTCATACGAGCAAGTTATACTGGACCACATTATTCAAGGATGCACATGCCTATGCCTACAAGTTCCTGGTCTGTCAGTGATGCGCCAACGAAACACAAAGGTTAGCAGACGCACTACACCTTGGTGCACTGACTGAACCATTTCAACAGTGGGGCCTAGACATCATTGGAGAAATATTCCCATATTCATTGAAATAAAACCACTACATCTTGACAGCTACATATTATTTCACGTTATGGACATAAGTAGTTCTGCTTAAGAAAGATAATGACCAGGAAGTCATCAGCTTCCTCCAACAAAACATCATCTCATGATTTGATGTTCAAGTATCACCTGTTTTTGAAAATGCAACTTACTTTTTGTCTTTAAATCTTTATGATTTTTCATTGCAATATGGTATCTTTCTTAAACACTCAGCTAACTACTACCTGCAGGAAAATGGTCTTGCTGAATCTACAAATAAAAACCTTATCTGCATTATCAAGAAGACCATTTACTTTGAGTAGCGTAACTGGCACTTTTCTTTGATGAATGCTTTATGGGTTGACCGTGTAACACCCAAACCCTCACTGAGAACTTCACCATGCATCTTGGTTTATGGGAAAGAAGCCATCATTTTGCCAAACATCTACTTACCTGTGCTCCAATTGTCCCAAGAATCCCAAGGCAAGCCTTGTCTACTAGTTCAGTGTAGGATGGATACAGTTCACAAGTTGCAGGAAGAAAGGATGAAAGCAAAAGAAAAATTCACACTCCACCAAAATTGTATCAAGAGATGGTTTGACAAGAAGTCTGCATGGAATACTAACTTCGATGTGGGTGACTTAGTCTTGAAATGGGATAAGCCACATGAAGACAAAGGAAAACATGCAAAGTTCTGATCCCTATGGATTGGTCCATACATTGTCTAGGAAAATATTGGCCCACACACGTATCGTCTACAATCACTTGACCAGAGGATTGAAAACCTTCTTGTCAAAATGACCAAGATTTAAAGCACTACTTTCAGTAAGTCAGTTTTGCACCGTGCACCATGTACATAGTCTCTTTACTTCTTGTTGTCTTTTTGCTTTGCGTTGCTATTTTTTCTTTGCTTTATTTTGTTTGCTTAATATCATGCTATTTTTTGTTTTGTCAATAAGTGCTACCCTCTATTGAGTTCTGGCTTTTGAATGAGTGTGTGGCTAAGATCCAAAGAGTCTTGTGACATTGCAGCACTTGTTCAGCCCTGCGTATGTCTTCTCTATGCTTGGTTATAACCTTTGGCTGATGAAGTCTTGATGAAAAATATGAGCTGTATGTAAGGGGATCTTTGGTCCAACCTTGAACCTGTGTCCACTCTAGGAAACCCCATTCCTGTACTTAGTATTTTGCTCTATGTGTTCAAGCTCATCCAACTAGTAGAAACAGAGAAGGCGAAAATCTAAACGAGAAAACCTAAATCAGAGGTCTTACATGTTTCTCTAAAGGAACAACCTCTTCTGCTCTCAATAAGTCGGGATCCCTCTTCTGACCCAAAAATAAATAAGTGCCTATGCACAATCCTGTTTTAAAAGATACAAAGGTGAAAGAAGAGAAAGGCTTCTTGTGCAAAGAGGTGAAGCATGCAACTCCACCAGGGTAGTGACTAGGCTCGTTGGAAGTGGAGCAATACATGTGTTCCCGTGTGAATCCATCGAGGTATTGTCCAGGCCTGCTGGTAGTGGAGCATCACCAGAGATGAAAACTTATACTATGAAAATTTTAAACTCGCAAGCCAAACTACCCTTCTCAATTTTGAAACACTATTATCAAGCTGAAACTTGGCCTGCTGGTAGTGGAGCAACACCAGAGATGAAAACTTATACTATGAAAATTTTAAACTCGCAAGCCAAACTACCCTTCTCGATTTTGAAACACTATGATCAAGTTGAAACTTGTTGTGTGTTCGATTGAGTTGGAAAAAGGTGAACCATGTTTGTCCATGGGGTAAGTGGGGAAATCGAATTAACCCACACAATGATTCAATACTCCTTGATAGACCAAGGCTCTGTGTTGTCAATGGACCGAAACAGAGAAGATGGTATTCAACCAAGGTGTCACCAAGTGTTGTAGCAGCTGCAACACCCTCCAAAATCTTGGCCTACATCCAATTTCAGAGCCTTCCTTGGTTTTTCCTTGATGATTGCAAACACTTGGTCTCATTCCATGAGCTCATGTCGAGTCTTTAAACCCTCTTTTCTTGACAGTTCACCGGTCATATTTTAGCATGTTGGTTGCAATGTCATGCTTGCAGTATCGTTCTAGCTATGTTCAAGGTCTGTCTTTGTGTGTACAAGTTGTGTTCACTATGTAAGCATTTGTCGCACTCACACAAGAAGGTGTATGTAATGTCATGCAAGTGTCGTCACGATCACTCAACGATCTATCTCAGGTGTCTCACTTGTCATTCGCACCCGTTAGTCAGTCAGACTGAGCATGTTATCTAGTTTGTTTGAGGTGTCCTGTCCTTGAGTCATGTTGAGTGTGTGTTCGCAAGGTCATGTATACATGAGTTCAATCGCTCACACACTTAACCATTTTTCTGAAGATCTATCGATCGGACCACCCTCCATTAGCCAGACCTTCACTAAGCTGCACTGTGCAGTCTCAACCCTCAATGACCAAGCGTTGTTGCCCAGAATTGCGCAAAGCTTGAGGCTACCTCCCAAGCAGTCTGCACTACGCAATCCTGGAATCAACATGGTTAACTATCACCCAAAAAAATACAAAAGTTGCCAAAGAAGCTATCTCAATCTGCGCTTCCCGCAAGCCTATCCATCAAGCCTCTTGTTGGTCAACCAGAGAATTTGACTTGGAAGTGACCCCGGGCTTCACTCCTCCCAAAAATTGTGTAGAAGTTATCATCCTACCCGCCTGCACTAACTGAAGAAATTGCACAGAAAAGAGGGATAGGCACCCACTGCTTGCCACTGCACTGTCTCTGGAAATTCAACAGTTTTGTCAAGGAGTCCCCCTGTCAGCGGGCCTGCCACTCCTCCTTAAAATTGTGTAGTTTTCATGGACTATCCACTAGCTTCCCGACACCCTGCTTAGCTCGAAAACTACGTAGACATGTCCTACATGACTACCTCCTAGATCTGCATAGTTTTGGCCAGAAAGCTTCTCACATCCTGCTCCTAGCCTCCTCTAATATTTATGTAGTTTTGACTACAAGTGCCTCCTACTGCTCGCACTGCCTTCCTCAAAAAAATTGTGTAGTTCTGCCTCCCAGTTGAGCTAGATTCGGTAGGTGTCACTCCTTTCCTAGACTACTCAACCCAACCTCTCAGTGACCTCTGAACAGTTTTCCCGATAGTGTCCCTAATCCTCGCATCTCTGCATGATATATGCTCTTCGTAGTTTCAAAAACCTTGTCCTCTCTCCTAGTCACCTCCACCCGAAAGTGAAAGATGATGCATCATGGTAGACTAGGGGATTTCTGGATTTGATGTCATCTCATCATGAGTGATTGCAGATACAGGTACATGGATGAGACATGGTGCGACGATGAATGGGATGACAAGGAGTGCATGCTAGGAGACCTGTTCGTGAATGGATGAACACATGAAGCATGCCAAGTACCAGTGAAGGGGATACATGCACATGCAACATCAAGCAAACTCCAAGACCATTGAAGGATTCACACACCTTTTCATGCAGAGGTGAAGCTATGACACACTAAGAGCACACTCATCATTCAGCAGCACTGCAACTCGACATGGACACCACCATCAACATGAACATACCAGTATTGTCATGTCGAGTCATGACATGAGTTGTCTCAACCACATCACTATTATGGACCATATTGTTGTTATCAATGTAATGCAGTATGGAAGTCCAAGAGACCCACATACGAAGTTGAAGATTCATGTCAGTTGAAGAGTCATGTAAGTCAAACATTCATGAGGAAATTTGAAGAGTCATAAGGGTCAAGTTCACCCTTGGCTAAATATACCCCTCATTTATACATGCAAAAGACTTTTTCAGCTTGGCTCCTCCCACATAGCCTTGAGAGTTTGTAGTCTTTTCTTTGAGGAGCGAGCAATGGCTCCAATGCCCCACTATTGGGGTTAGTGATGTATGGTGTATGAATATGTCTTGAAACTTTCACTTAATTCATAACTCCGTTAACATGCTAGCACATTTTCACACATGTATTGTATTCATTTGTAAGATTATTCTTTGGATGCTTGTAATGCACGTTGCTTTAACCCGTACTAATATAGTTGAACTATTTTGGGTTTTTTAGTGCATATGTTGTTGGAAATGTGTTGTATCAGTTGTTAATGTTGTCTCGCCCAAGTGGACTACTCTGTCAAACACTTGACAGGTTCATCCTTATAAACTTTTTATAATGACCGTCACACTTGTGTGGACTATTCCACTCAGTGTTGTACGTGCTATCTATTCACTTTGTGTTTGTGACTGCGACATTCATGTGGACAACTCCGTCGGAAGCTGCACAAGTCCTGTTGTGCTGTGTGTTTCTAATTGAGTTAGGACTATTCCCTTTCCACTTGAGACTCACTCTTACCCTTTCCCTCTTAGTGAAAGAACATAGACACGAGTTACACTAAGCACTCTCCAGGCACACGAACTTTGTTGTTTGAAGACTAAGTATACCACTCTCATGTGCTGACAAGCAAGAGCTAAGTCATATGTTTAAGATAATTGCAATCGTGCCATCATATTGAATGGGACTCCTACATTAAATGGTGTGAGTTCTAGTTGGGGCTTCATAATGGGGAGATCCCCTGAATGTTGGCAGGTCCAACACCGTCAACAGGATAACAACATAATTCTTCACAAATTGTCTTGCTACTCTGAATCAAAATTCACAACATATATGAATTTTGAGGGCTTCAATTCTAAAAATTTTGAAATTTTAAAGCTACATTTGTCTCAAAAGAGTAACCCATCTTCATGCATTCCCCAAAGTAGTTTCTTTCTTCTTATCATGCATAAATTTTGAAATTTTAAAGCTACATTTGTCCCAAAAGAGTAACCCATCTTCATGCATTCCCCAAAGTAGTTTCTTTCTTGTTATCGTGCATCAATTGCAAGACTGATATGATTGAATGTTGTTGAGCATATGGAGAATGTAATTCTGTTCCTTGTTTTTTAGGTTGAATAAAATATGATTTTTCTTTCAAAAAAAATATCTCTAGGATCATTTGTGCTTATTTTTTCTTGTATTTATGGTGATAGGCATATTTATTTTGGAATAGGGCTTCCAAAATTTTAATTTAATTGTCAATGATTATTTGGTGGATGGTATGGATTTCACTTTATAGAATATTCTAGAATATTCTTAAAATGCCATATGATCCTGTGTCATATGAATGTGAGTGATGGTTTTTTGGCATGTGGTATAGTAAGCATATTAGCTGATGGTATTGTAAGAAAACCTATTTAAACTGGAATGGATCTCAATGGTAAAGGGGAGATTGTAACAAAGTTTGTTTAAAGTAGAATGAATCTCCATGATAAATTGTAAGAAATCTTGTTTAAAGTGGAATGAATCTCCATGGTATAGGGGAGATTGTAACAAAGTCGGTTTAAAGTGGAATGAATCTCCATGATAAAGGGAAGATATCTGAATATTTATTGAAGTATTTCAAGCTGTTTTCCCATCATTTATTCCCATGCTGCTTGCCCATCATTTATTCCCCTAAAATTTTTGGCTCGCTATAAATTAAGATTATATCTAATATTATTCCTTTCAATAATCATCTACATGATCTAAGGCACCATCAATTTCTTTCTATTTTTGAGAATCTAAGTAACATAAGAACCCTATGAAGAAGAAAGTTGTTTTCCCATCATTTATTCCCATGCTGCTTGCCCATCATTTATTCCCCTAAAATTTTTGGCTCGCTATAAATTAAGATTATATCTAATATTATTCCTTTCAATAATCATCTACATGATCTAAGGCACCATCAATTTCTTTCTATTTTTGAGAATCTAAGTAACATAAAAACCCTACGAAGAAGAAAGGAAGGGAAGAAATAAGAAGAAAGGAAGGGAAGAAATAAGAAAGGAAAAACCTAATAAGAAGGAAAGTCTAAACGAAATGAATATTTGCATCTTATTAATAATTTTTAATATTTTTCATGTTAATAAGTTTAATATATATTAATTATTAATATTAAAATTATATGTTTAATGTATATTAATATTTCATTATTTTAATAATATAAAACTTATTAATTAAATTGATTTTTATTTTTTTGTGAATATGAAATTTATTTATAATTAATAATAATTTAAAGTAAACATTATAATTTAATTAATTTTAATTCATTATTATTTAATATTTTCAACCTATTTTAAATAAATAAGTTTTTGATAGTAACTTTTTTTAACTTATTTCATATAACTGTGCTACATTTACTTCATTCTCTTCCTTTATTTACTATCATTTTATATAACTGTCTTATTTACTTTATCTCTTCTTTATTTATTATCATTTTATCTCTTATCTATCTTTAGGATCATTCGTGCTTATTTTTTCTTCAATCTCTAAAGCAAAGCAACGAGCTTGCTTCACATTTGTGCTAATTTTTTCCTCGTGCTTCACCCAGATTGTTTATAATGAAGAAATCACAAATATGTTATGTGTATTGCTTCAATTAATACGCATGCATAGGCTCTCTGGAAGTTGGATGAACATAGTCAGAAGGGAAGAATCCTTTCAGCAAGTTTTCGAATCCTTTCAGCAAGTTTTCCTGAAAGTTCTAGTGAGATTTCACAGGTGGGAACCTTGGCAACTCCATGTCAAAAATCTTGACAACTCCAGCTTTTCTCAGAGAATTTGAGATCAAATTTGATGTAAAATCTGCTTTGTGTACAATCTGCTTTCAATAACAAGTCGACTGAAATTGCTTTACTGTCCAAATATATATCCGAAGGAGAGGATGAGGTGGGAACCACCATTGCTGCATTCCCCTTCCTTGACTAACTCAAGAAAAACAAAATAAGGTGTGAGTAGAGATGCGCAGAGAGAAATGGACCTCTTTGCCGCCAAATTAGTCCAAAATGCTATTCACCTTGGAGATTTTGAAGGCCAAGGGAAGGTTGGAAATTGCATTTAAAAAAAATCTCGCAATGGAAGTGGACAGTGCATTTAAAGATGGGGAATTGTATATATAGCTCCCTGGTAGTCACAAAGATGCTCCTCTGAAAAACTCAAAACTCTTGTTGTTGTAAACATCATCGCAACATTTAGCTACATAATCCTGACTTCTACACCATACTTTTAGATACAAAATCCTGATTTCTACACCATGCTTTTAGATACAAAATCCTGACTTCTTAAAAGAAATGAGATTTACTAATTTATTTAAAGATAGAAAAGCTATATGTTTTCCTTGTAGCTGTTATGACAATAAAGTTCTCAAGATGAGGCAAGATAGAATTTGTGAACTATGATTACTTAAAGTTAAAGCTTGTCTGGATTGTCAAAGATGTGTGTTAATTAATTTTTCTTGTTCCTGTAAATTAAATCATAGTATCATTTTTTATGTTGATTATGACAAGCTTTAAAATTGAAAGATAGACTTTTCTACCCTTACTTGTAAAGAGTGGTATAAAAACTAAAAAACATAACAAATACAAAATTCTTCTTGTATTTAATCCCAGAAGAGTGTCACACATTCATATGGATGTAAAGGATATTGAATATGATTGTTTTTTAAAAATAGAATAATAAATTATAATCATAAACACATTTCCAAAACACCACACCACTCATGAGTAGATATAACTCTATTTTTCACATTTACATGCAATCAATTATAAAATATTTATATGCAGTCAACAACAAAGATTTATGTACAAAGAAGCATAGAACCACTATTTTGTTCCAATAGCCAATAGCCTAAGATGTGGAAGAACTTTGACCTTCACAAATGTTGTTGATAGTAGCACTTGTACTACCCAACAAATGTGTCAGATTTGATTGGAATTTGGGAATGGAAGTAGTGCTCAAAAAAGTATCTTTGATGTTTTGCAATGTGCCTAAAATGCCCATCATTGTAGGTCGTCCTTGAGGAGATTCATTTGTGCAAAGAAAACCCACATTTATCAGTGCATTGAGACAATTGAGATCTTTATCTTCTTCAATGCATCTACTAGTCCTGGTTAATAAACCCATGTCCACCACTTCTTGTACTCGGCTTGGAAAGCTACTACGCACCCATTTTTGCAAGTTCATTCCTTCCACAAACATGTCATGGGTGGGCTTCTTTCTAGTGAGCATTTCCAATAGCACTATTCCATAGCTATAAACGTCGCCTTTGGTTGTAACTTGTCCTCCCACTCCATATTCTGCATTCATAGATCCTCATCTTAAGTTTTTTAATTTAATTGAAAATGTTAAGTAAACATAAGAAAAGCATAAGATTGATTCATATGGGATATAGTTTAAATAATACCTGGAGGAATGTACCCGGTAGATCCTTTGAGTGCATTTGTGGAAGTGAGAGCTCCATCTTCATTATTTGCAAAACATATAGTAGCAATGCCAAAGTCTATTAAATATGCAGTCATATCTTCACCCAACAACACATTGTTGGGTTTCAAATCACAATGAATCACTTGCACAAAGCAATGATGATGGAGATATGTCATGCCTTGGGCGATATCTATTGCTATATTCAACCTTTGAATCAAATTCAAACAACTTTGTTCTCCATCATCGGGATATAACCACTTTTCTAGGCTTCCTTTTGGCATTAATGGAAATATCAAAGCTCTGATTTGGAGATCTGAATAGCAAGTTATGACCCGAATCAAATTCCGGTGTCTAACTCTACCCAAAACTTTGCATTCTCTATCAAAACTCTTTTGAGCCCCTTCATTTTGTAGATTGAGAAGCTTGACAGCAACCATTGTGCCGTCATTCAAAATCCCTTTGTACACTTTTCCAAAACTACCAATTCCTAACAAGTTTGCATCACTAAATTCATTTGTTGCAATGACGAGCTCTGCATAGGAGATTCTTCGATGCCCCACATTTAATGATGGACCAGTCTCTCTCTTAATATTTCTCCTACAATTCTTTCTCCACAAGATTGCAAGAAATAAACACAATACAACAATTGCTACAACAACAACTGGTATGATAACTCTTTTGAGATTCAAAACACTTTTATGTTTATGAGCATAGCACGGTGGTAGATTTACCCAAGGTCCACATAGACCAAGATTTCCCATAAATGCTGTGGCGCCAATCTTTTTGAAAACTCCTTCTTTAGGGACTTCCCCTGACAACTTGTTAAAAGAAAAATTCAAGTGCTGGAGCATTGTGAGATTTGCTAGTGATATAGGTATTCCACCTGACAAATTGTTGGAGGAGAGATCTAGGTCTTGAAGACTTAGAAGTTCACTGATTGACACTGGAATTGGACCTTCAAGTGCATTGTAAGAAAGATTCAGATATGCTACTTCTTTGCAGCTTCCGACGATACTTGGAATGTGACCAGTTATTTGATTTGTTGAAATATCTATGGCTTGAAGCTTATCGAACTTTCCTAGTTCTAAAGGTACATGGCCACTTAATAAATTGTTTGACAAGTTGAAATAGAAGGCTAAATTTGCAAGGCCTGCAAGCTCTTCAGGAATGTGCCCACTAAGCTTGTTGTATGATAGATCTAGCAGTAGTAAGTTCACACATTTCCCTAAACTTGCAGGTATGTCTCCTGATAACCGGTTATGATTAAGATTTAAATATCTTAATTGTTGGAGGTTAGCCATAGAATCAGGGATTATTCCAGACAAATTATTTCCAAAAAGATATAAGAGACCTAATCTCTTTAGCTGACCAATTTCCATTGGAATGTTTCCTTGTAAATTATTGGAATCCATATATAACCTCTCCAACTTCTGAAGCATAACAACTGAAGATGGGATTGACCCTGTAAAATAATTATCTTCTAAACTAAGGAATGTTAAGCTACTTAAATTTCCAATAGTAGGAGGTATTTCTCCAGCTAATTCGTTGATACCCAAGTCTAAGTAGTTGAGTTTTGTAGAGAGGTGGCCTATAGAAAACGGCAATTGCCCAGTGAAGTTATTCCCAGATAAGTCTACTTTTTGTAGATCGGAAAAGTTACTAAGAGCAGTAAGAATGGGGCATCTCGTGGTGTTGCCGCTAATAAGGTAATTGCCGTCCAAGAAAAGCGACTGGAGATGTGTCAATTTACCCAACTCCATAGGAACTATTCCGCTGAGCTGATTCGCTGCTAAGGTAAGCGATTGTAACTTTGTACAATTGAAGAGGGATGAAGGAACGCTGCCAGTTAGCTGATTACCACCCAGATAGAGTTCCCTTAACTGAGTGGTCTTCTTGGTACACAACTCCGATGGAATGTGGCCAACTAATTGGTTAAGATTTAGATCCAATTGTTCAAGAATGGTGTAGTTGGACAACGAAGACGGAATGCGTCCCGTCAGATGGTTCTCATACAGTCTAACAGAGATGAGCTGGCTTAGCATACCCAATTCGGAAGGAATACTGCCGTGAAGGTTGTTTTCAACTAATTCTAAGTACTGCAAAGAGGATATGTTTCCCAAGCAGTGCGGGATTGTTCCCGTCAAATTGTTAAGTCCAAAGTTCATGAATACTAGGTTGGGTAGAACACATAATTGTGGGGGAATGTTTCCTGCGAGATTGTTTCCTGAGAGAGTCAAGTTCCGCAAACTGCGGCAGCTACCCAGAGTGGGCGGAATGGAACCCTGGAGTTGATTCTGAGACAGGCGAAGCATCTTTAAGCGAGAGAGGGTTCCCAATTGATAGGGAATTTGACCGTGGAAACTGTTATTGCGAAGGCTGAGTACTGTAAGAAAGGAGAGATTGGCGAGAAGGGGTGAGATTGTACCTTGTAATCCCATGTGCGAAACATTGAGGGAAACGACTCTCTGCCTGCGCCTGCTGCATATGATGCCCGTCCACTGGCAGAATGAAACATTTGGCATCCAAGACTTGGCTAAGGAGTGGGAGGGATCATATGTGATTGCAGACTTGAATGCAAGCAGAGCGTGTTGATCTGAAGCATTGGTGAGACGAGGAGGATGGTGAGGGAAATGGGCGATGGGTGTGGAAAACACAAAAGGAGGATTGAGAAAGAGAATGAAAGAAAGGGTGGCGAGGAGAAGCATTCTGATAATCTGCATCTTCTGCGTGACAGAAAGAGTGGCTTGTGATGAGAAAATGGAGGTCTTACCAGAAAATGCTTGTTGAGTGGCAGATATATAGACGTCGTTATGCCCCAGCACCCGGATACATCGGAAATAAAATAAAATAAATAACAAATTTATTTACTAATTTATTTAAAGATAGAAAAGCTATATGTTTTCCTGGTAGCTGTTATGACAATAAAGTTCTCAAAGATGGGGCAAGATAGAATTTGTGAAGTATGATTACTTAAAGTTAAAAGCTTGTTTGGATTGTCAAAGATGTGTGTTAATTAACTTTTCTTGTTCCTTTAAATTAAATCGTAGTATCATTTTTCATGTTGATTATGACAAGCTTTAAAAGTGAAAGATAGACTTTTCTACCCTTACTTGTAAAGAGTGGTATAAAAACTAAAAAACATAACAAATACGAAATTCTTCTTGTATTGAATCTCAGAAGAGTGTCACACATTCATATAGATGTAAAGGATATTGAATATGATTGTTTTTTAAAGATAGAATAATAAATTATAATCATAAACACATTTCCAAAACACCACTCATGAGTAGATATAACTCTATTGTTCACATTTACATGCAATCAATTATAAAATATTTATATGCAGTCAACAACAAAGATTTATGTACAAAGAAGCATATAACCACTATTTTGTTCCAATAGCCAATAGCCTAAGATGTGGAAGAACTTTGACCTTCACAAATGTTGTTGATAGTAGCACTTGTACTACCCAACAAATTTGTCAGATTTGATTGGAATTTGGGAATGGAAGTAGTGCTCAAAAAAGTGTCTTTGATGTTTTGCAATGTGCCTAGAATGCCCATCATTGTAGGTCGTCCTTGAGGAGATTCATTTGTGCAAAGCAAACCCACATTTATCAGTGCACTGAGACAATTGAGATCTTTATCTTCTTTAGTGCATCTACTAGTCCTGGTTAATAGACCCATGTCCACCACTTGTTGTACTTGGTTTGGAAAACTACTACCTACCCATTTGTGCAATGTCATTCCTTCTACAAACATGTCATGGGTGGGCTTCTTTCTAGTGAGCATTTCCAATAGCACTATTCCATAGCTATAAACGTCGCCCTTGGTTGTAACTTGTCCTCCCACTCCATATTCTGCATTCATAGATCCTCATCTTAAGTTTTTTAATTTAATTGAAAATGTTAAGTAAACATAAGAAAATCATAAGATTGATTCATATGGGATATAGTTTAAATAATACCTGGAGGAATGTACCCGATAGATCCTTTGAGTGCATTTGTGGAAGTGAGAGCTCCATCTTCATTATTTGCCAAACATATAGTAGCAATTCCAAAGTCTGTTAAATATGCAGTCATATCTTCACCCAACAACACATTGTTGGGTTTCAAATCACAATGAATCACTTGCACAAAGCAATGATAATGGAGATATGTCATTCCTTGGGCGATATCTATTGCTATATTCAACCTTTGAATCAAATTCAAACAACTTTGTTCTCCATCATCGGGATATAACCACTTTTCTAGGCTTCCTTTTGGCATTAATGGAAATATCAAAGCTTTGATTTGGAGATCTGAATAGCAAGTTATGACCCGAATCAAATTCCGGTGTCTAACTCTACCCAAAATTTTGCATTCTCTATCAAAACTCTTTTGAGCCCCTTCATTTTGTAGATTGAGAAGCTTGAGAGCAACCATTGTGCCGTCATTCAAAATCCCTTTGTACACTTTTCCAAAACTACCAATTCCTAACAAGTTTGCATCACTAAATTCATTTGTTGCAATGACGAGGTCTCCATAGGAGATTCTTCGATGCCCCACATTTAATGATGGACTAGTCTCTCTCTGAATATTTCTCCTACAATTCTTTCTCCACAAGATTGCAAGAAACAAACACGATACAACAAATGTTGCAATAGAAACAACAAGAATAGAAACTCTTTTTAGATTCGAAACGCCTCTATGAACTCTTTTTAGATTCGAAACGCCTCTATGATTGTAAGAATAGCATGGTGCTAGACTTACCCAAGGTCCACATAGACCAAGATTTCCCATGAATGCTGTGCTGCCAATCTTTTTGAAAACTCCCTCTTTAGGGACTTCGCCTGACAACTTGTTAAAAGAAAAATTCAAGTGATGGAGCATTGTGAGCTTTTCTAGTGATATCGGTATTCCACCTGACAAATTGTTGGAGGAGAGATCTAGGTCTTGAAGACTTAGAATATCACTGATTGACACTGGAATTGGACCTTGAAGTGCATTGTAAGAAAGATTCAGATATGCTACTTGTTTGCAGCTTCCGACGATACTTGGAATGTAGCCAGTTATTTGATTTGCAGAAATATCTATGGGTTGAAGCATATCGAACTTTCCTAGTTCTAAAGGTACATGGCCACTTAATAAATTGTTTGACAAGTTGAAATAGAAGACTAAATTTGCAAGGCCTGCAAGCTCTTGAGGTATGTGCCCAGTAAGCTTGTTGTAGGATAGATCTAGCAGTAGTAAGTTCACACATTTCCCTAAATTTGCATTTATATCTCCTGATAACTGGTTATGATTAAGATCTAAATATCTTAATTGTTGGAAGTTGGCCACAAAATCAGGGATTTTTCCAGACAAATTATTTCCAAACAGATATAAGAGACCTAAGCTCTTTAGCTGCCCAATTTCCATTGGAATGTTTCCTTGTAAATTATTGGAATCCATATATAACCTCTCCAGCTTCTGAAGCATAATAACTGAAGATGGGATTGACCCTGTAAAATAATTACCTTTTAAACTAAGGAATGTTAAGCTACTTAAATTTCCAATAGCAGGAGGTATTTCTCCAGCTAATTCGTTGATACCCAAGTCTAAGGAGTAGAGTTTTGTAGAGAGGTGGCCTATAGAAAACGGCAATTGCCCAGCGAAGTTATTCCCAGATAAGTCTACTTCTTGTAGATCGGAAAAGTTACTAAGAGCAGTAAGAATGGGGCATCTCGTGGTGTTGCCGCTAATAAGGTAATTGCCGTCCAATAAAAGCGATTGGAGATGTGTCAATTTACCCAACTCCATAGGCACTATTCCGCTGAGCTGGTTCATTCCTAAGTCAATTATTTGAAGCTTGGTACAATTGAAGAGGGATGAAGGAACGCTGCCAGTTAGCTAATTACCACCCAGATAGAGTGCCTTTAACTGGGTGGTCTTCTTGGTGCACAACTCCGACGGAATGTGGCCCACTAATTGGTTATCACCTATATCCAATCCTTCAAGATTGGTGTAGTTGGATAACGAAGACGGAATGCGTCCCGTCAGATGGTTCCCAGACAGATAAAGAATTCTGAGCTGGCTTAGCATACCCAATTCGGAAGGAATACTGCCGTGAAGGTTGTTGCTTTCCAAATATAAGTACTGCAAAGAGGATATGTTTCCCAAGCAGTACGGGATTGTTCCCATCAAATTGTTAACACCCAAGGTCATGAGTACTAGGTTGGGGAGAACACATAGTTGTGGGGGAATGTTTCCTGTGAGATTGTTAAACGAGAGAGTCAAGTTCCGTAAACTGCGGCAGCTACCCAGAGTGGGCGGAATGGAACCCTACAGTTGATTCTTAGAGAGGTGAAGCATCTTTAAGCGAAAGAGGGATCCCAATTGATAGGGAATGTGACCCTGGAAACTGTTATTACTAAGGTCGAGTATCCTAAGAAAGGAAAGATTGGCGAGAAAGGGTGAGATTGTACCTTGTAATGCCATGCTTGAAACATCGAGGGAAACGACTCTTTGTCTGCGCCTGCTGCATGTGATACCCATCCAGCGGCAGAATGAAACATTTGTCATCCAAGACGTGGCTAAGCACTGGTAGGGATCATATGT
>APFE031742800.1:59767-92602 GCA_000404065.3 Pinus taeda
AAATTTAAATTAATAATTATTTATTTTTCCATTTAAAGAATGGATAAAAATACATTAGTGTGAGACTTCATTATCCAATAGTAACTTCATTTTCCACCCTAATCATTTTCCACCCTAATCTTCCCTAACCATAGTATGGTTACGCATATCATTATGATTATTGCAATAAGAAAAATAATTTTAACCTCATTATCACTATTGCAATTTAACGTCAAATAGAGCAAGAGAGATGTGTAGTGTGAATGGGGTTTAATGATACCAGTGCTTTGAGTGAAAAGTGATATTTTACCATGAATTCATTATGGTAAACTCTTTCTTTCATTCACAATGACGTGCACCACGTGAAGGAAGCTGGTAAGAAATATTAGTAACAAGTACGATGACGAATATCATTATCATTGTCCTAATTTTCGTTAGGAAAATAATAATTTTCACCTCAAGTTGAGCCGGGAGAGGTGTGTAGTGTGGATGGGTTTAATGATATAAGGAAAATTACCTACCAAGGGGTTAGGTGAGGTGATACTTTACCATGACTTCATTGTCTACCATTAATAAAAATATATTAGTGTGAGACTTCATTGTCCACCATAATGTCCACTAACAATAATATTACCATTATTATTACTATTACCATTTCTTCTAGAAGGAAGAAAAATAATTTAATCTCATTATCATTGTTGTTGCATTATTATTACCATTTTGTCTAGAAGGAGGAAAAATATAATTTAATCTCATTATCATTGTTGTTGCAATTTTCTTAGGGAGAAAAACAATTTTAACGTCAAATAGAGTGGGGAGAGATGTGTTGACTTGACTATTGACTTGAGCACGCGAGGGAGGAAAACAAATTTAACGTCAAATAGAGTGGGGAGAGATGTGTAGTGTCAAATAGAGTGGGGAGAGATGTGTAGTGTGAATGGGACTATCATTCAGTCACAATGACGTGCACCACGCCAATGGTGGGTGACTATTGACTTTACCATATAAGAGTTTATAGGAGTCTTTCATCATTGTGGGTAAAAGCCTTTGGATCATCAATTACCGCGTGATGTAACGGTTACTTTCCACAAATCTGTGTGCCACGTCAGTCAATGGCTAACGAGTCTTGACTTCGTTAAGACTTTGTGAGAGTGACGTGACGTGCACCATGGGAATGGTTAATGACTCTCGCATCGCTCTCCACAAATCTGTGTGCCACGTCAGTCAATGGCTAACGAGTCTTGACTTCGTTAAGACTTTGTGAGAGTGACGTGACGTGCACCATGGGAATGGTTAATGACTCTCGCATCGCTCTGTGGACGATCAATTGGTCCTTGCAAAGTCTTTGTATTATAATTATTCCGAGGAAATGATTTATGAGAATTGACTTCATTATTTAAAAAGTCTTTTGAGTTATCAAATTATTTTATTCCAAATTCATGTCTGTGCACGTTAGTGACTACTGACTTCATTTGAAGTTAAAGTCTTTGTAGTGCGTAACTGGTTAATGACCATTCACTTCTTTGGTCTCTCTGCCACGTCAGTCAATACTTAATGTGGAGTACAATTATTGCGAGTGACGTGCACCACGGGAATGGTTAATGACTCTGCGGTAGAAGTAAAAGTATGGACGATCAATTATTCCATGCAAAGTCTTTGGATTATATTTATTCCACGCACATTGTTACAGCGCGAAAGGTCACTGACTCTTGGCTTCATATGCACAACTCTCCAATATTCCACATGTATGTATGTCATCTCAATGGTTAGTCAGGGTTGATTTGATTATATTCCACATGTATGTCATCTCAATGGTTAGTCAATTATATTCCACATGTATGTCATCTCAATGGTTAGTAAGGGTTGATTTGATTATATAGGAGTATAGTAAAGGAATTGAAAAATCATTTATGTATATTTTATATTATTTGTTAGATAAGAATATTTCTAGATTATTAAATTTTGATGATTTATAGTTTATAATTTTGAAATTCCACTATCCCTATTTTAATATAGATCATGTTTTCACCATAATAATCTCTTTACGGGCAAATATATGACTTTTGGTTTGCTTTGGAAAGTTGATTACTTCGTGATACAATATAATACACACTTTAAGAGGAATACACACTTTAAGAGGAGATAAAATTATATTACAATTGAACTTTATTATAATTGAGCGGGCCCACCGAAAGTACATATAAATACTTTAAAAGGAGATAAAACTGTATTACAATTGAACTTTATTATAATTGAGCTGGCCCACCCAAAGTACATATAAATATTTTAAGAGGAGATAAAACTGTATTACAATTGAACTTTATTATAATTTAGCTGGCCCACCCAAAGTACATATAAATAGAAATCATTTTTATTTTCTAAATTTGTTACTTAACATTGTAAAGCTTAAACCTGCATTTACATTTAATTTGATAATATTACCATTCAAGTTTCTATCAAATAATATGTTTTTAGGATAAAGATCATTGCCAATAAAGTATTGGGAAAACATTGAAAAAATATGTAATTTTAAAAGCAATTCAATTTTATGACATAATAATACTAGAAATTTTTACTATGAAATAATATTCGAAATTATTACTATTTTTTTGTTTTTGCAAAAAGTTACTAGTGTACAATATTTGATGCATAATTTGCAAAACAAAAACACTTCCTAAATTTTAACTTAATGAATATTGTCATGTAGAATAGATTAAATATTGAATTGATTAATAATTTTTAATTTTAGTAATCCAAATTATTGTATCATTTTTTGTTTCTTGGTTTCTTGGTCAGATCAGAGGTAGTTGCGAAGGATAAAACCGACACCTAACCCTATGGTTGGGTGGAAAGTGGATCACCCTTCATCATTTGCAGGCAATATATTTTTGATCAAGTGCCCACGTGGACTCAAAATATATGATCTAATTCATATTCATTAAAATATAAATGATATTGATAAATTGTGTAAATTTATGTGCATGCCTCCTAAATAGTTATTGTGGTACGTGTGATACCTGATCATGATATGAAGTGGTAAATTTGATTGTGATGACTATGTATTAATCATATGCTTGCTTACGGATTTTAATGTGCTCTTCTGATGTGCACATGATCGATAAATCTCGTTCCTAGTTATTCCTTTTATATTTATGGCTACTATATGCCTTTGTTAAATAAGGTGCTATGGTTGTGTTATGCAACCAACGCACAAAATAGAAGAAAAGACAGAACAACGACTTCAAAATCAACCTCTTTGAGGGGGAAACCTCCTTTACATTACACAAATGAGCAATTTTTGGATGATACAAATGAAAATACCTCCTTTCTATATATAGGAGCCTAAGGCATCACAATATAGTCAAAGCCGACATAACAATAATAATGTAAGGGCACAACAATAAAAATAGTGGGCTTCTATGGGGCATAATAATAACAATATGGGGACAACATGGGCACAACAATAACAATAACTGGCTACAATGACAATAATAATAAGGGAATACACTAGTATTATAGAGACCTAACATGCCTCTCTCCTTTAGAAAAGTTGTCCTCAACAGTAGTTTTGGATGCTTCTGTACAAAATTCTCATCCTCCCATGTGGAATCTTTAGTGGATAAGTTCTTCCACTTGATGAGATACTCTGAAATTGATCGATTTTGTAGCTGTCGAGTTCTTGTTTCTGTGACTGCTTTAATATGATTTTTCCTTCCTTGTCAAGTTCTAGAAATATTGTTTAAACTGGGAGCTTGACACCTATAACCTCATTTAAGCATGAAACATGGAAAACTGGGTACACTCGGGAAGCTGTAGGAAGCTCCAATTTGTATGCCATAGGACCAATCTTTTGTAACACCTTGTATGAACCATAATACTTTGGTGATAATTTATTATCTTTCTTAGCTTTCTTGAGGGACATTTTTTTGTATGGTTGTAGCCGTAGATATACCCAATCACCTACATCAAAACTTCTTTCACTGCGATGTTGATCTGCCTGTTGTTTCATTGTATTTTGTGCCAAAGTGAGGTTATCCTTTAAGAGTCGGAGAACTTGATGTTGATGCTCAATGTGATCTTCCACTGCTTGAACCTTAGAATTTTCTCTTAAATATGATATGATGGATAGTGGATGATATCCATAAAGTGCCATAAATGGGGTAATTTTTTCTATAGTATGGAAGGAAGAGTTATACCACCATTCAGCCAAAGGCAACCATTTGACCCATTGTGTCTGTTTATTGGATACAAAGCAACAAATATATCCTTCCAAACATTTGTTCACCCATCAGATTGAGGATGATAATATGAACTATGAGCTAACTAAGTACCCAGAAAAGAAAATAATCTTCTCTAAAAATTTCCAGTGAAAATGGGATCTTTATCGCTTACAATAATATTTCGATTTCCATGTAGCTTTTGAATTGTTTCCATAAATGCAGTAGCAATTATACTGGCTTTAAAGGGATGAGATAATGCACAAAAGTGTGCATACTTGGTAGTTCTATCAACTACCACCATGATGACACTCTTTCCTTCGAACTTGAGTAAACCTGTGATAAAATCCATTGAAACATCCTCCCAACATTGACTTGGAATGGATAAAGGTTGTAATAGACTTGGGGTATTAATTGTTTCAACTTTATTTTTTTGAAAACCAAAAATTTCGCCACAAAATTTTTAATATCAAATTTAAGGCCATCCCAAAAAAATCATTCTTAACTCTGTGGTAAGTTTTTAAAAATCCCAAGTGCCCTCCTAAGGGAGAGGTGTGCAATTCCATAAGAATCTTTTGCTTGAGTTGGGAATTCTTACAGAGGTATAAGCAATCTTTGTACCATAACAAATCATTTTTCTAGCTAAATGTATTAGATGTACTGGGGTCTTGTTGTAAATTTTGAATGAGTGCCCACACTGCTTCGTCATTTTTCCATTCATCCCTTGCTTCGTTTATCCAATCTGGCTGGATAAGAAATGGAGCTAAGAAATGCTTCCACATCATCATCCTTTCTTGAGACTGCATCTGCAACAACATTTTGCTTCCCTTTTTTCTAGATGATTTCAAAGTCATAACCCAACATATTTGTGACCCATTTTTGCTGCTCTTCTGAAGATAATCTTTGTTCTAAAAAGTATTTAAGACTATCATGATTTTTTTTTACCTTGAAGTGTCTTCCCATTATGTAAGGTCGTCATTTCTTAAGTGCATGTAGTATAGCAAACATTTCCTTCTCATTAATAATTTTGTGTAAATACTTTACTTTGATTGGACGACTTTTAGAAGCAACGGGTCTTTCTTCTTGCATTAAAATGACACCAATTCCATTCCCGAGGCACCACATTCTACAATAAAGATTTTTGTGAAGTCTGGCATAGCTAAGATCGATGCTTGTTACATTGCCGATTTAAGATTTTCAAATGCTTTTTTTGCTTCTGGAATCCAAGAAAATGCATCTTTCTTTAGTAATGTTGCTAGAGGTGTTGCTATTCTCCCATATTTCTTAACAAACTTGCGATAATACCTTGTCAATCTGAGAAATTCTTACAGATGCTTTATGGATGTGGGTATTTTCCATTCCTTAATGGCATTAATTTTTCTAAGGTTGACCTTAACACCTTTGTGAGGTACAATATGACCCAAATATTCCACCTCTTGTACTCCAAAGAAACATTTGGAAGTTTTTGCATATAATTGTTTCTCCTCCAAGAGTTTGAGCACTCTATCAACATGTTGAACATGATCCTTCCAAGACTTGTTGTAGATTAGTATATCATCAAAAAATACTAACACAAATTTTCTAAGGAAGGGTTTGAAAATGGAATTCATCAAACCTTGAAATGTAGAAGGTGTATTGGTAAGGCCAAAAGGCATGACCAAAAATTCATAATGACCCTCATGAGTTCTAAATGTTGTTTTCAGAATGTCTTCAGTATTCATTCTAATTTGATGATATCCTGAACGAAGGTCCAACTTCATGAAGTAAATTGCTCCACGTAATTCATCTAATAATTCTTCAATTACAGGAATGGGAAATTTATCTTTAATAGTGATCTTGTTGAGCTCCCTATAATCCAAACACATGTGCCATGATCCATCCTTCTTGTGAACCAATACTACTAGAGCAGAGAAAGAACTTTGGACAGAAACACTTCCTGGAATCAAATGAATAGCATGATCATGATCACGAATAGACCGGTTTAGGTGAGATCATGATAACTTGAGGGTGGAGGTGGTTTAACCTTTGGAGTCCCTAATTGGTTATGTCTTGGATTATCCCATGAGATCCCTCATTCATGATTGGAATATGGCAAGAGGGTGATTGGTTGAAAGAAAGATATGGTTCAACCCAATCTATGGTCGAGTGGTACGTGGAAGTCCCTGACTTGGTTGGATTTTTCGTATGTAAAAAATGAGCTATTTTCCTAATGTGATGAATGAGCAAATAAATTTTTTATTATGTTGATTTCATGGCAGATTTTTCATGGTTTCTATTATGGTTATATGCATGGTTCTATGATGTGTTCTAGTTATGGCTCTTGTTTATGATTTGATAAGTTAATAAATAGTTGATGAATGCATGGGCTAACAAGTGTTGTTGTAGCTAGCTTGAGAGGGAATTGAGCCTTCTTGGTGATTCTCATATGAAGTTTAGACTCTTATGATCATATGTGCATTCATGACTTGTAGCTTCTATGTTTACCATATGTTTGACGAAATGTCTATCATGGATTAGGAATGGATAAGTCAAGTTCTTGTTAAATTTCTAAATGGTTAGCATTATTAGCATCTTGTTTATGTTTTTGGAAACTTACAGGAAGTTCTAGGTTGTGGTCCAAAGGCTAGCCTAGAAAAGTGGCTCAGATCTCAAAACTGCTAGCATAGAACTGGCATTTTCAGGTCATAACCACATAGAAGCAAGCCTTTGAATGTTTTTATAGCATTCCATCTACATGCATGAAGTGTCAAGGGTGTGGTTATGGATCTAGGTCAGAGAAAAAGGGTTCCTGCTTAGGGATTGATCACTTGGGGTGACTATTTGGCTCTTGAGTGGTCTGTGGTCCCTAAGGGATGTCAAAGAGGTTTTCAGTTTGTAGGTCCCACTTCCATCACGGGAACTTGGATGTCCAGTCATGTCATAGTGACACTCAACTCATGTTTAATCTAGAGGGCCTGTAAAAGTGGGTAAATGTGGGGTGGGGCATTACACCTTGCCTCCACATATATCATTTCATTTATGAAACAATATCATTAATGCATATGTAAAATATAATAATAAAGTCAAAAGAAATTAAAATCCATAAAAATGGATAAAATGATCACAAAACCATGCCTGTCTTTACCAACAAACAACCCCCATGATAAGAACAGTTGTAGTAGGGTGATTCCAGTGATCTGGAACTGAAATTTCAATGTTAATATTGGCGACATCTTCATTCATGTTTTTTTTTAGTAGATTCCCCAAAAAGAAAAATTCTTTGGGTAAGAAATATTTTGACAACCTCTCAGCACATATCCTTTATTTTTCTTTTTTAAACATTTGAAACAAACCAAAAACGTTCTCTGCCTTTTGTAACTAAATTTCATTTATAAGCCTCCAAGTTATGGCTTGTAATTCCTTTTAAACCATGACAAGTACCCTTCCATGACAACTTCTCTCAATTTTAGGGTAAGATTTCACCATTTCCACCAGTGCGACCTTCATCAAACAATTGGTGGGAAACTTGTAAAACCCTCAATTTTCCCCCAAAAATTGGCTCAACCAGGCCTAATCTTGGAAACTAGGCTCTGATACCACTCAGTAATGTCCCCAACCTGACGTCAATGACACTACGCAACAATAACAAAAAAAATAATATTTTTTCCATAAGTTACCATGTGTCTGGGAAATTATAATTAACTAAATATTGAAGTACCATCTACCACACACATATATTTTACATCGCACACAACAAATATCACATACCACAACGAAAACATAAGGAACTTATCTAAGCACACATATTATCATGATTGCATAATTGAGCCATTTATAAAATTATGTGAAACCCTATCTAGGGTTACAGTCCACACCCCACAAATTATAAGGTTTAACGCACACATACAAAGGCGAGATACATAAATACCAAAACTTCCCATCTTAGGGTTTACCATCAAAGCATATAAAAAAATACGAAGGCACCCATAAATCATTTCAGGGCAAATAACACATGACATCCATAAAAATGTTTAAAGTATACACAAAAAAATTACCAAATAATAACAGACAGTTAAGCACGAAACAATATAAGAAGGGTTTCTCTTTATTTTAGCTCAACAATATCAAACACAAACAAATAAACTGATACATGTAACTTTGCGGCACTTATTTGTATAAAAGAGGTCAACTAGTTATGGGCTCTCCATGTTCCACCCAACCATAGCCCTGGTGGTTCATAAGATCAACCACCGAACCACCCTCAAGTTGGACAACAACTCCAAAGGCAATGATAACCAAAAATATCCACACATCCATGGCCAAGGTTCCAACCCAATGGTCACGCTGCTCTAGGACTCCAGACACCCTCTAGATTATTTGCCAAGGTGCCAACCCAACAAAAATGACACTCTAGGGCTCCAAGCACTCTCTACGCCATAAAATGACATCAAGTTCCCATCAAAACTCTATTTCCGCCAAGACATAACCAGGGTTATCACACCCTTGTAGCACCAAACTCCCAGAGCCAACATAAGGGCTCACATCATAATGAGATGCATCCATATGGCACGATTAACTTAATAATTGGAACTTGGTTAGTCTAGAGTCCAACCCCATGACTCACTGGACATTATTCAATCTTAGAGTCCACCCCAAAATTCATTGACTAATTCCCCCGCTAACCATCCCTTGGATGAATGAATGAATTTGTAGGAAAACATAACCAAGGGATGAATGAATGAATTTGTAGGAAAACATAACCTTTTATAATTGCATGACCCTAACTAGCCAAGTGGCACTCCTTGGATCCCCATGGGCCCTGGGGATCACCTTTCACCAAAATAACACAATTGTTGCTTTTTGGTCTAAAGTTGCACCCACGATACTCTTTCTGTGGAGTGGGCTCCGTAGCTAGCATGATTTTTATTATTATGAAAATATTTTATTCTATTAATGATAATTCCTGCTTTAAGGCCCCACAACATTTCCAGCCTTATAAATATTCAGGCATGTTGGCCCCACAATATATTTAACTTCGTTACATGGACACACTAGCCTCAAAATATAATTCTAGCACACCATCCTAAATCATAATATTTAATGAAATTATGAATGGTGGGGGTATTACAATCCTTCTTTCATTGATTCTTTTGACATTCTTAGTGTCTTCCCACCAGATGGAAGCCCTTCCATTCAATTTGAAACTGGCCATTGTATTCTTTATGTTCCCTGAGTAGTTTTATACTTAGAAGCATTTCCTCAATCCTAGCAGCCATGCTTCCAGTTCCTCATCTTTCTTAACTTTTCATTGAATGTAGGTGAATTTTCCTTCTTCAAATCTTTAAGTAAGGAACTCCTACAATGTCTTTTCCTTCTTTTCTATGGGAACTTAATATGATATCATTGATGATGAAGGAGATAGTGAAATTCATTTCATGTTTAATATAATGGAAATGTATAATTCTTTCCATATTTAACATAGATTTGACAAGTGACATGTTTCTCATTCATATATATAGATAGATATATATATATCATTAATGTAAATCTTTTGTATCTCTAATTTTATCATAAACTAAAAAAAATATTTACATCTCCAAATATTTGATTTAAAATAAATTTAAACTAATAATTATTTCTCAATTTAAAACATTGATAAAAATATATTAGCCTGAGATTTCATTGTAACTTCATTATCCACCATAATGTTGGATAATGTTCACTAACAATAGTATGGTTACGCTTATTATTATTATTGTTACCATTTTCTCCAGAAGAAAAATATCATTGTTGAAGAAAAAAAATTTAACCTCATTTAAATGCATCCAACCTTGGATCTGGCAAGTACGTCTGAGATCCCTCCTCTTCTGAGTAAAACTGTTTTCTTGTAACTGTTTTAGGAGTTATTTAACACTTTCTCTTTGTTTAAATTCTTAATTTATAAGTAACCAGATCAATTTTGGCTTCTCAACCTTAATTATTTAACAATCTACCTTAATTATTTAACAATCTATGTTAAACAAAGTAAAAAATTGAGCTAATAAATAAAACTTTGTAACAAAATAAATATTTGATGTTACACCAAAAGTTTTAGAAGTTTATATATGCTACTATCAATAACAAGAAAAATACTTAAAATTAAAATTATAAGTAGATCAACAAGTTCTATTCATAGTGATATATATTCAAACAATATAAATATTCTTTTAAAAAGTTTTTTTTTTAAATTTATTAAATCTTGTAATAATGTTTATGTAATTCAATGAAGGATTGATTGAATTTTCATTATTATTATAAATTTTAGATATTTTAATAATCAATTTTAGATATCTCTAATATTCAAATATTATTATAAAATTTAGATATATTTAATAATCAATTTCAAAATCTGAAATATTTAATAATCAAATTCTTATATTTAAAATAAAAATAAATATATGTTTTTATTTTTTATTTTTTTTAGCATGAAAAAAAGCTAGATTTCTATTCATTCATTATGAGAAAAAATAATACATCATATGGCTATAATCACATAGTTATGCCAAACTAGACTATCCAAAACTTAATAGAGATTGGCAAAATCATAGCCCAAGACTATAAATCCCCATCAAAATGTTCAAAATAAGAAAGCGGCAATATATGAGTCGTCAGCATAAAAGAAAGATTAGTAAATGTGGAGTACCAAGCAGAATAGTGAAATCACAGAACAGGGGGCAGGATACATAACAGATTGGAGGAGAGGAGCTAGAGAGTTAGTATCCGGCATATTGAATTCTTGTATATGGTGAATTTTGTCCCCCACTGTTATACTCATCTTCCAGACTTGGTTTTGAGAAACAATGCTTTTTTTAGATAAAACATCAGCGACTTTGTTTTTTCAGCGACCTTGTTTTTTCTTCTCTATCAATATAGTTGATAGAATAGTCCTTTCTGTAATTCCTGATTAATTTTACTATGTTCAACCATCCCCAAAGATGAGGGTTTTTTTTATGAAGTGTAAAGACCGAAAATGGTTTTTTATGAGGAAGTTTTTTTATTATACAATAAAATTAGAATTTATCTTAAACGATAAAGATAAATTGAAAATGTAAAAAATCACAAAATTTATATAATAAAATCTATAGCCTACTAACATCGAAAAATTCGTTAAAAAACAATTTACACATTCTCGATTCACCATCCATCAAAAAAATTGGTTAAAAAACTATTTACACATTCTCCATTCACCATGCATCAAAGCTCGGTAAACTTTACATAAAACCTTCTTTAACTAAGCCAAATATTTATATTATACGTTTTCTTTTATAAGTTTTAATAAAAAATGTAACCATTAAAAAATTTAATAATCCTTCAAATCAAACGACTTTTGCCCAGGATAAAACACGTGGATGTATGTCTTACACCGTAGATTTTTTTATCTCAATGGTTTTTGAATTGCGTTTTAGTGTAGTTCTAAAAGCATTTCAATTTTATGAAATAATACTCGAAATTTTTACTATGAAATAATGTTGGAAATTATTAATTTTATGAAATAATACTCTAAATTTTTACTATGAAATAATGTTGGAAATTATTATTATTAGTTTGTTTTTTCAAAAAATTATTAGTCTATCATATAATTTGCAAAACAAAAACACTTCCTAAATTTTAACTTAATGAATATTTTGATGTAGAATAGATTAAATATTGAATTAATTAATAATTTTTAATTTTAGTAATCTAAATTATTGTATTATATTTGTTTTCTTCTTCTATATTTTTAGTATTTAATATAGTTTATTATTTTTCTTTTTTTTTAGTAATTCAAAAATATTTATTTATATTTGTTAATTTAATTTTTTTATATTTATATTACATTTTATCAATAATAATATATTTTTTAAATTGATATATGTGTTTTAGGGTGCAAATTTAATGCAAATATCTAGTCATTAATATTTTTAAGAAAAAAACTACAAAGTGTATATAGTTTATCTTTATCTAAACTATTAGATGAGCAACAATACATCATATGAATAACAAAATTAACATATAAGCAACATTAAACCATAGCATAAGAAACTAGAGGCAAAACCATGATTTTTTTTTGTGATGTAAAGCAAGCACCCATTCTCCTTTTAGATCATCTTTTGTAGGCACCGACCTATAGGAGACTCCAACTTCTCTTCTATCTTGAGAGCTACAACTTGTTGGAAGCACCCACTCCCACTTACATCAATTTTCTGTAGGCTTCTACCTACATGAGGCTTTTACCTCTATTTTCCTCCTCTTAACCTACAACCTATTAGGAAACTCCTACTACCTCTTCTACAAGCTCAGACCTGCTCTTTTTCAAGCTACTACTGAAAATGAAACAAAAATAACCTAATAAGATTACAAATTTATTTTTCTAGTTAACCTACTCTTTATCTTTGTTCTATACTTTGTCTCGGCCTCCTCTTCCTCAATTTTGCTTCACATATGCTCTTATTTCTCTTTCTTCCTTTTCTAGGCAATCCTCGAACTTGGTCTCACAACAACTCAATCCTCAAAAAAACTATCCCACCATCCAAAAGCACATATTTTTATATACATGACTTGTCGATTGTTAGTGTTCCATGTAGGAATCTGAAATGAAATGTTCTCTTTTTATATTCCACCTATTCATTTGACATTTTTAAGATTTTTAATATCAAAACAAAATTAATGGTCCATCAAATATTATTTAAAAGAGTAATACCTGACAATTGTAATGATTGTATAAGCCAAAACAATGTAGATTTATTTTTGCACATTGCAGGATGCATACACATTTTGCTTAAAGACAATACACATATATACATGGTATTCTCATTGAACAAATGTGTATATTCTATTTCATTATGGGTTTTCTTCCTATTTCTTTCAAGAACACCAATATGCTTCGCTCATTTTTTACTGGAAATATACCAACAATCTTAGTAGTAACTAAACACTCTAATACTATGACAAGCATATCTTTCAAGACACGCTAGAACATTAACTTCAAGCATTTACATCACAAATTTTGTAAGCATTTTCATCCCAATATTTGCAAGCATTTACATCACTACGTTTGCACTTGTTGCAAGGCCATACTTCTAACAAGCTTCATACTCACTCACAACTTTACATGATCAACAAATTTACATGAGCAACAATACATATAGAGGAACAACATTACATACTTAACAACATCAATGATGAATACATCTAATACTGAATGAACATTTAAGCAGACGCTAAATTTGGTGAAAAATGCTCTCTTTGACATCATTTCATCTTTTAAACCTGAAAATTTATGTGGATGCTTACAAGCAACTACTTCATATTACACAATGACCAACACAATAAGGTTCCTTCAACACCCTTTACTATCAATGACAACTTCACCAACAATCCCCCCCTTTCGCATTGATGGAAACACAGATTTGGTCCTCCCCCTTTTCTTTCTTGAGAATCATTCCTCCTCATTTATTCTTGAGAATCATTTCTTCTTATTGATCCTAACCTCCCCCTTTGACATCAATGGAAAGGGGAACAACAAAAATCAATAAGAAGATAACTCTTTTAAGACCACAAACTCCATTATTGGCACGAATAGGGAAACCAATGTTGTACATAGCTCCATATATGATAAAGCATTTTTTTCAGGTCCTATATAGAAGACAAGCATGACAAAAGATTGAACATTCATGGCACCAAATTTATGGCATCACCAGCTCTATAATAGACACAATAAGGTCAAGGAACACATTTCATGGTTCAAATTGCATGGTTCAGATGGCACAATTGGATCATTTTTTTTGGAGTGCTCTCCATTTGTGCGTTGAGGAAACCTTATTTCTCCACATACCACAAATTTTTTTCGTAGAAGCTACAATATTTTGAGATCCAAAAGATAACCTCTGAAAAGAATCCTACTACAATCTTTCTTACTTCCACGGAAGCAGAAGCATCTACTTAACTCTATGTTGCAACTATTATGGGTGAGGATGAAACATATGCACGCTTCTAATGTTCCTTGTTTAACATTCAAGCTAGGCAATAGATTGAAGTGACATACTGAAGATTGTATATAATTTCATGGTTAAGTGGAATCCTTCCATCAACTACTAGATCCAGGTATCCATGAATCTCCCTCAGCCGAGCCTTGAGACCCTTCAAAGTGGTCGATTTCCCACTCACCTTTGTTACAAGAGTATCGATAGTATATTTTTTTAGTATTATTTCCATTGGTAATATGATCTATATCCTTTTAAAAATATTGTATAAGTTCTATTTTTCTTGGGATGAAGGACTAATCAAAAATAGCTTTGGCAATTTCATAAGTTGTAAAGGAATGCATACGCCTATTCTGCATTTTCTATTGCATCTTTTAAGATAATCATTGATATCTTCATCCATAAGAGATGGATCAACAATAAAATAAAAAAGGTCACGGAAAACCATAAATGCTACTCCAACTTTCTCAAATAAATTAGAGACATGAAGGTAGTCCTCATCCAAAAAGTCTAATGCGTGTGGATGATCAATGTCTACAAACTCAGAAACATGAATAATACAAATGACCCTCAATATAAATAAGTTTAGACTCTTATGATCAGATATGGATTCATGAACTGTAGCTTCTATGTTTACCATATGTTTGAAGAAATGTATGTCATGGATTAGGCATGGCTAGTCCAAGTTCTTGTTCAAGTTATAAATGGTTAGCATTATTAGCATCTTGTTTATGTTTCTGGAAAGTTACATGCAGTTCTATGTTCTGGTCCAGAGGCTAGCCTAAAAAGTGGCTCAAATTTCAGAACCATTGGCACAAAAATAGAGTTTTGGGGTCATAATTGCATGGAAGCAAGCCTGGGAGTCAGTTATGGCCTTCCAACTACATGCATGAAGTGTCAAGGGTGTGGTTATGGAGCTAAGTCATAGAAAAAGGGTTACCACTCATGGATTGATCCTTTGGGGTGGCTATTTGGCTCCTGAGTGGTTTGTGGTCCCTAAGGGATGTCAGAGGGGTTTTCAGTTTGTAGGTCCCACTTCCATCACGAGAACTTGGAGGTCTAGTTATGTCATATTGACACTCAACTCATGTTTACTCTAGAGGGCTTGCAAAAGTGGGTAAATGTGGGGTGGGTCATTACACCTTTCCTTTCATTTATAAAACAATATCATTAATTCATATGTAAAATATAATAATAAAGTCAAAAGAAACTAAAATCTAGAAAAATGGATAAAATTATCACAAATCCATGACCGTCTTTAAAAACAGACAACCCCCATGATAAGAATAGTTTAAGAAGGGTCATGAAGTAAAATTTCATTGTTAATATTGAATACATCTTCATTCATTTTGTTTTTTTTAATGGATTCTCCAAAAATAAAATTTCCTTGGGCAAGAAATAAGTTGACAACCTCACAGCACATATGCTTTGTTTTTATTTTTTAGACTTCTGAAATAAACCCAAAAAATGCTCTGCCTTTTGTAACTAAATTTCATTTAGAAGCCTCCAAATTCTGGCATGTAATTCCTTTTAAACCATGTCAGGTACCCTTCCGTGGCACCTTCTCTCAATTTTAGGGTAATTTTTCACCATTTCCACCAAGGTGACCTTCGTCAAACAGTTGGTGGGAAACCTATAAAACCCTCAATCTACCCCTCAAATCTGGCCTGATCAGGCCCAATGTTGGAAAGTAGGCTCTGATACCACTTGGTAGTGTCCTTAACCTCATGCCAATGACACTATGCAACCATAAAAAAAATTAATTGTAGAATTTCCTGTAGATTCGCAAGCTCATGCAATTTACTAAAGCACAAGACAAGAATCTACTTCTACTTTCAACTAGCGGAATCCAATAGATCAATGAAAACAATATGAACAGGAAGAAGACAAATCAACGACACATAACACAATAAGTTTTCTCGGGGAAGCCACAGCTCAAAACCCTGCCTATCTGTATTGCATTAAATCAGAAATATGAGTGAAGATACAAAGCATGTTCACACAAGAACAATTTCACACAAGTATGCTCAACTCTCAGCTCACAAGCTAGGTCAAACCAAATCCTTAGCCTATTCTGCAGCTCTCCAAGCCCCTATTTCCATGTGCAATTCCTAGGATGAATAACCCGTATTTAAAGGGAATTCATGCTTCCAAAACTGTGCAATCCAAACATAGGTCCTTCTCTGATTGCATGCATGATATTTCTGATAGTACATTGTCCCTACACTCTAGTCTCAACTGGGTCTTTCTCTGTATTAACATGCATGAGTTTCTCATGAGGGAATCTTCAGTTAACTGGAGTAACACTTGTGGATGTACTAGTCCACCAACTCACTGTTAGTCCTCTATTAGTTCCACAAACAATTAGAACTAATTTAACTGACCATAACTCAATAAAATGAGTTATCTAATTACAACTCAATTTAAACTCATACTGGACCCCTAAAATATAGGGAGAACATATACATGACTACAGAAAGACTTCCAACTCAAAATTCCTAAGCTAATTAAGTCAATTAAACTTAATTAACTATTTACAATTTTCTATGAGAATAGAATTCAATTTCAATTCTCAGTTTAATTCAACGACAAATTAAACTGGAATTTATTGTTACCATTTCTCAACACTCCCTCGCAAAAAGAAAGGGATTATCAGCTACCCTAACCCTATCTTTGTGAAAATCAAATTTACATCTTGACAATGCCTTTGTCAAAATGTCAACATCTTGCTCCTCCGTGGGAATGTACTCTAAAAACATGATCCGCCTCAATAAACAGTCTCTGAGATGATGATATCAAATATCAATGTTCTTGGACCTTGTTAGTGTAAGTCTTTTTAGCCTTCTGCTAGTGATCAAATATGCTCTTATAAAGTGGTCTTGGTGTGTCAAAGTCAAATTTTTGTCATTTCAGTGAGTCTTCAAGTAAAATTTGGTCACTAGGTATTAGGTCTAAGATTGTTTTCACTCCTTCCAAAGTTTTCCAAGAACTGGTCCATGTCACCATTCGGCTGAGTGTACCACATTCAAAAAGTTTTCATCATTATTTTAGGTTCCAATGGGTCATTTTACACCTTGTTTGTGCTTCAGCTGTGCTTGATAAGGCTCATTTCCCTCTCCTAGGGTTTTGAAGGCAATTTTTCTTGGATGGTCAAATCATCAACAAAACTTGTATCCTGATGTTCATACGCCTTCCCATATTCTTAATATACCTTATTAAAAATTTCCCATCACTGATATCCCTCAAATTCATCATTTTCCCTCAAACCCTAACCTATTGCTACAATTTGACAATTTTCTAGGTTAGGCCCTGTGTTTTTCCCTTTTGGACCCCTTCCCCTAACTCAATCCTTGAAATTACACTTTCCCATACTTCCTAACATCCCTTCATACTTCTCAAAATTTTCTCAAGAATTTAGAAGCCCCTCATCCCCTTCATTTCCCTTCATTTCTACAAAATCCCTTGTTCCACACATCAGGATAGGTTTTATTCAAATGATGTTTCTGAGCAAGAAAAGATGAATTTAACAAAAGGGATAGAGGTTTTTGTCCATAATAGACCTAAGAAGAAAAACATCCTTCATGTTTTACACAAGTCTCATAGTTTGGGAGAAATGTCCAAAACATCATTTGCCTCAGGAGAGTTGATGCACTTCTAGAGTGACCTTGGGAAAATCAAGCTTTCTCCTAGCTGGAGTGACCAAATGACTTGCTTGATGAATAAAATGATAACTAGACACAGATATATTTCCAATGAGATATCATGAGCTCAATTTGGAGTTGAGGAAGACCTCCAAAAGTTTACTAAAACATCACTATGCATTTTGACAACCTCATTCTGCACATTTTGACAAGTCTTGGGCGATTGAGCTTTTGATAGGGGAAATGAGCTCCAAATTGAAACATTGAAGATGTAATGGAAAGTAGACTCGACAAGCTTTCCAACGAGCTATCCCATGGCCAATGTGGACATCGGGAAGGCAGTCAAAAGTGGGTTTGAAGTGGCTCTAGGCTTTTGGAGACTGGCACCGCACTTTTGGCCTGGCGTTGCGCTTTTGGCCGAATTTCTCAGTGCAAATTTACATAGGCACTACACTTTTGAGTGGTGGCACTGCACTTTTGATAGGACAGCCTAAAAGCCCCCAAACCCTCAATGAAACTCCAAAATTTTTCTTGCACTCCATCATTACAAGTAAGTGGACATCCCTAACCTTGGTTTTGATTTGCAAATCTAAATTATAAGCATCGTTTTCCATGTTTAATATGAAACCCTAAAATATCCCTAATGATGCATAAAACCCTAAATCCTCATTGTTCATCATAGTACCTATCCCTACAGCTCTAAATTACCCTATCCCTATTCCCCTATCACCTTATCCCTTTTTCCCTTTACCTTTATTTCATATCATTCCCATTCCCTGTATCCGTCTTCCCCAAGAGAAAATTCTCAAGAAAAAAAGCCCTCCCTCTCATTTCCTAGTCATAAGCTCATATCCCATCCCCTCATTCCTAAAACACATTCACTCATCCCCTTCATACAATCTCAACCTTGCAAACATGGACCAAGAGGACTGAGACTATGAGGAGGAGGAAAACACAGGCAATGACACCTTAGGAAGATGAAAGCTAGGCTAAAGCGGGCCTTGAAAGGAAAAAAGGAGGAGGATAGACTTAGGATGCTGGTTGAAGCTTCCTTGGCTCATCGGAGCACATGATGATGGTGCTTCACATCAATTTTGGGCAAGTTTTGAGCAAATTTTGTCATTTGCAATTTTGAGTTTCATTACACAGGAAAACTGCCTAAAAGTGCAGCGCCACTGGTGCTGCACTTTTCCTAGGGGCACCCATTAAAGAAATGTGTTGCATTTTTGGATTTAGAGTGATGATGACATGCACCCTAGCAAGTTTCAAATGTTTTGGGGCAGAACTGGTCCACCAAAAGGTCCAAAAACACCCTGAAAATGACCTTTTGCCACTTTTTGGACACACAGAAGCAGCCTTGGGAGAATCAAGTTTTTAAGGGACAAATGAGCTCCAAATGCCGAAATTATAGGTGTTTTGGAAAGTAGGCTTGAATACCTTTCCTATGAGCTATCATGGTCTCAATTTTGATGCCGGGAAGTCCTCCAAAAGGGACCTAAAAGTGGCACTGTTCTTTGGGCAGTTTTGCTCAGGGTTGTTATTTTTCCAGTTTTTTTACTGTAATTATGGATTCTCTCTCATCGTGGATGATTTACCATTTTAAATGATGATTTGGCATGTAATTACGATGGAAAAATAGTGTTAGAGGGTATATTCATTGCTTTAGGAGTTAGTTTGAGCTCAAATGAATCAGTTTTTCACTTTTAGAGGCAAGTTGTTGATAATGCCTATATTCCTGTTTCTTGTTTAGTATCAGTTAGATTAGCTCCTCATCTTAGGGATTCGACCCCTGAGGATAGGAGGAGGTTGAATGCTTGTCTATATCTTCTTCTTCTTTCTCTTTGTGAGGGGTTTGGACTCAGTTGGATGCTTAGACCTTGATTGTACACCTTTGTAAGCAGTTTGGTAGGAGATTAATAAGAATTGCAACTATTTTTATGGGATCCCTGTGGTATGGAGTTTTAGTATAGTTTCTTCTTTTGTAATTATATGTTTATATGTTTTATGTGTGTCGTTTATCATTTCATTGCTTCTAGTTGAATGTTTCAAATTTGATAGGCAGAATACATTGCATCAGTGCTCTGTCTTAGGAAACCATTCACCATTTCATGTTTTAAGCAGTCCAGGAAGGATCCATGATTATCACATGCCCTTATTAGCTCCTCGCCAATCTAAAAATATCACCCCATCAAGTCTAAAAGTGCTAAATCCTATGCCTACCTTGCCCCATAGAACACCCTTCATTTCTGACATAATTTCCCAGACCTAAATTGTCCAGCTCCTCCTGATCCAGAAAAACACTTTCAAAACCCAATCAAAACCTTGTGCCACTATAGCTAGACTAAAATCTTGTTCCTGATCCAGTCATCTTGACTGAGATCCATACGAAGAGAGCCCTCTCCCGGCCTAGTAGGCTAGCTACTTGGCTAAGTGTGGTTTATGGTTACCCTGGCTTGCCTCCCTTCAGCTTGAGGTTCAATCCAGGTGATAACATAGTGGTGACTCCACTGGGGAAGAGGTGACAAATCTTCTCTGGGAAAGAACATCAAAGTTTAGGTCTGATTACTAATCATGAATGGCGGTTATATGCATGCGAAGGTTGAAATCATTCACCTGGCGACTCTAGTGTTGAAAAATCCCAAGGTTCGGAATTTTTATGGCAACTCCACTCTTCAAGAACCAATGGCCTGAATAATTTCTTGGTGAATTCATTGTTATCAGAATGGATTCGTTGGCTCGAAGGTATGCTCCCATGAGCTGAGATCATATTCCAGGTTTCCCACATAAAATTCCTAAGGTAGATTGGCAAAGGAATTTGCCTATGTTTAAAGATGATGATAGGAATGATGCTGCTTTACATCTGGTTAGATTTCACATGCATACTCGCAAGTTGAAGGTTGATTTTCCTGAAGACTGCTTGATGAAGATATTCATGGCCACTCTGGAAGGTGAAGCCTGATCTTGGTATGAAAGTTTGCCAGCTGCTAGTATTTACTGTTTAAAGGATTTTCATACGATGTTCTTTGAAAGGTATAAATAATCTTGTCCATCCTTAATATTAGTTGAGAACTATTGTAAACATGTTTATAGTTTTATTGAAAATCTTAAGAAACTTTATGAAGATGATGACTTCATGGACGATGAGATCATGGAAACCCTGTATGAAAATCCATTTCAAGATATTCAGGAAAATTTGCACCAGGGTCAAGATCTTAGTACAATTGAAAATGATGGGAAACAAGGTATTATTTCAGATCTGCTCATAGCAAAAGACAATATGTAGGAAAATCAAGTTCCAATTTCAGATTGTGATAAAGTCAAGTTGGTTATTTCAGATCTAGATTCAGATCGTGATGATGAAGAGTACCTTGTTTTGAATCCCATGAAGGAGAGCTCTGTTGTTGAGATCACTTGGAATAAAGAAAACAAAGTCATTGACCCAAGTGTTCTCATTTCATTAGAACAAAGCCTTCACAAGGAGGTAATCCAGTCCTTTTATGAAAAACAAGATGAGAATTTTTTTCGAGTAAGTGAAAAATATTCTTTGAATAGCTCAATGGTATATGATAGAAGTATTAGTTTTGAGTTTCAAGAACTATGTGAAATTTTCCCTCGTATGAATGATGACTGTGATAAGAAACATGACAATGTGGTTGCCATGTCATATGAAGATGATCAACAATGTATTCAAATTGTAGAAGACCAGGGAATTGAGGACTGTCATTCAGATTTCTCTTCTCATATTTCATGTTTTGAAATGTTATTTCAAGAAGAAAATTATTGTTTTAGGAAAAGAAAACAAAAGGTACTATCTCCTCTATCTAAAGATGAGATAGATCAACTCCTGAAAGGTCATGTTACAGCCCAAGCTAATGCAGGTTTGCAGTGTTCACATTGTCAAGAAGGTGTTAGTGAAGCTTTTTCCACTTTTGAAACTGAGGACAGTCTTCAAATTCGATTTGTAGATCAACAAACAAATATGTTTTCTTTCATGAAGATGATAGGGATGTTATGTTTGATAATATTGAAGAATGTTTTCTGTTTAAGAATGACTTAGACTATGAAATTGAGGAGTATGAGCCTGAGAGAGACAATATGCCTGAAATCGAGTTAGAATTTCTCATGCTCGAGGAATTTACAACCAACACTCAGATAGCAGAAGCTTATACTTCTCTATGCCTTCCTATCAATCAGCAACCAACTGTTTTTTTAGATCAGAATGAAGGGAGTACTTGTATTTTTGTTGCTGGATCTCAAGACAAGCTAGTGATTTAGGATTTTCAAGATCCCTTCGGCATTATTTTGCAAGCATTAGAGAAGATGAATGTTGTCAGGTTCATTAGCATAAGCCTTGGTTTCAGTTGTTATTGTGAGTTGCCTACATGTACATTGTTCTGCCTGCTTGAGGAAAGTGAGAGCAAAATTTCAGTGAGTAGCCATCTGTTGGATTGGTTACATTGGAAGGTTCACTTCACATGATTGTACATATTTTTTTCAGTAGGCAGGTGCTTGTCATTAGTATTTGAAGCCCTCAAATCTCAATGGTCTACTACCATTAATAAGTTTTGTAAGTAATTGTTTCAACTAAGTATGTCTTGAGTCATTTTTTTTAGTCAGTTTGTATCTTTAAGTTGTCATTTTTCAGTCATGCATTTCAGTTTGAGTTTTTAACCATATTGGCCCACATGGTTAAGCACTTGGTCTACGTTGTTCTTGACACCTCTAAGGCGCTGCCATCCCCAATAATGCCAATGTTAGTGTAAGTCTTTGTAGCCTTCCACCAGTGATCCAATATGCTCTTATAAAGTGGTCTTGGGGTGTCAAAGGAAAATTTTTGTCATTTCAGTGAGTCTTCAAGTAAAATTTGCTCACTAGGTATTAGGTCTAGGATTGTTTTCACTCCTTCCAAAGTTTTCCAAGTACCAGTCCATGTCACCATTCAAAAAGTTTTCATCATTATTTCAGGTTCCAATGGGTCATTTTACACCTTGTTTGTGCTTCAGTTGTGCTTGATAAGGCTCATTTCCCTCTCCTAGGGTGTTGAAGGAAAATTTTCTTGGATGGTCAAATCATCAACAAAACTTGTGTCCTGAAGCTCATACACCTTCCCCTATCATTAATATACCTTCTTAAACAATTCCCATCACCGGTATCCTTCAAATTCATCATTTTCCCACAAACCCTAACTTATTGCTACAATTTGACACTTTTCTAGGTTAGGCCCTGTGTTTTTCCCTTTTGGACCCCTTCCCCTCACTCAATCCTTGAAATTACACTTTTCCCTACTTCATAACATCCCTCCCTACTTCCCAAAAGTTTCTCAAGAATTTAGAAGCCCCTCATCCCGTTCATTTCCCTTCATTTCTACAAAATCCACTGTTCCACACATCGGGATAGGTCTTATTCAAATGATGTTTCTGAGCAATAAAAGATGAATTTAAAAAACATGAGAGAGGTTTTGTCCATAATAGACCCAAGAAGAAAAACCTCCTTCACGTTTTACACAGGCATCATAGTTTGGGAGAAATGTCCAATACATCATTTGCCTCAGGAGAGTTGATGCACTTCTGGAGTGACCTTGGGAAAATCAAGATTTCTCCTAGCTTGAGTGACCAAATAACTTTATTGATGAGTCAAATGATAATTAGACACAGATATATTTCAAATGAGCTATCATGAGCTTAATTTGGAGTTGAGGAAGACCTTCAAAGGTTGACTGAAACATCAGTATGCATTTTGGCAGCCTCATCCTGCACATTTTGACCAGTCTTAAGTGATGGAGCTTTTGACAGGGAAAATGAACTCCAAATTGAAAAATGCGAGATGTTCTAGAAAGTAGACTCGACAAGCTTTCCAAGGAGCTATTCCATGCCTGGTTTGGACATCGGGAAGGTAGTCAAAATTGGGTTTGAAGTGGCGCTGCACTTTTGGAGACTAGCGCTGCGCTTTTGGCCGAATTTCTCAGTGCAAATTTACACAGGCACTGCGCTTTTAGCCTTGCGGCGTGCTTTTGAGTGGTGGCATCACGCTTTTGGTAGGAGAGCCTAAAAACCCCTAAACCCTCAATGAAACTCCAAAATTTCTCTTGCCCTCCATCATTACAAGTAAGTGGACATCCCTAACCTTGGTTTTGATTTGCAAATCTAAATTATAAGCATCATTTTCCATGTTTAATATGAAACCCTAAAATCTCCCTAATGATGCCTAAAACCCTAAATCCTCACTTTTGATCCTATTACCTATCCCTACAGATCTAAATTCCATTATCCCTATTCCCCTATCACCTTATCCCTTTTTCCCTTTACCTATATTTCATATCATTCCCATTCCCTGTATCCCTCTTCCCCAAGAGCAAATTCTCAAGAAAACAATCCCTCCCTCTCATTTCCTAGTCATAAGCTCATCTCCCATCCCCTCATTCCTAAAACACTTTCACTCATCCCCTTCATACAATCTCAACCTTGTAAACATGGACCAAGAGGACCGAGATTATGAGGAGGAGGAAAACACAGGCAATGACACCTCAAGAAGATGAAAGCGAGGCTAAGGCAGGCCTCGAAAGGAAAAAAGGAGGAGGATAAACTTAGGATGCTCTTTGAAATTCCTTGGCTCATCAGAGCACATGATGATGGTGCTTCAAACCAATTTTGGGCAACTTTTGAGCAAATTTTGTCATTTGCAATTTTGAGTTTCATTACACAGGAAAACTGCCGGTGGCGCTGCGCTTTTCCTAGGGGCACCCATTAAAGAAATGGCTTGCATTTTTGGATTAGATCAATGAGGACATGTGCCCTAGCAAGTTTCAAAGGCTTTGGGGAAGAAATGGTCCACCAAAAGGTTAAGAAACACCCTAAAAATGACCTTTCTGCCACTTTTTGGAAACACGGAAGCAACCTTGGGAGAATCAAGTGTTGAAGGGTCAAATGAGCTTCAAATGCAGAAAGTCTAGGTGTTTTGGAAAGTAGACTTGAAGAAATTTCCGATGAGCTATCATGGGCACAAATTGGATGCTAGGAAGGCCTTCAAAAGGGACCTGAAAGTGGCACTACGCTTTTGCCCATTGGCGTCGCGCTTTTTCCCATTGGCGCTGCGCTTTTGGAAATTTTGCTTAGGGTTGTTATTTTTCCAGTTTTTTGACTGTAATTATGGATTCTCTCTCATCGTGTATGATTGACCATTGTAAACGATGACTTGGCATGTAATTATGATGGAAAAATAGTGGTAGAGGGTAGATACATTGCTTTAGGAGTTAGTTTGAGCTCAAATGAATTAGTTTTTCACTTTTAGAGGCAAGTTGTTGATGATGCCTATATCCCTGTTTCTTGTTTAGTATCAGTTAGATTAGATCCTCATCTTAGGGATTCAACCCCTGAGGATGGGAGGAGGTTGAATGCTCATCTATATGTTCTTCTTCTTTCTCTTTGTGAGGGGGTTGGACTCAGTGGGATGCTCAGACCTTGATTGTACACCTTTGTAAGCAGTTTGGTAGGAGATTAATAGGAAATTATTGCAGCTATTTTCATGGTATCCCTGTGGTATGGAGTTTTAGTACAATTTCTTCTTCTGTAATTATATGTTTATATGTTTTATCTGTTCCATTTATCATTTCATTGCTTCTAGTTGAATGTTTCAAATTTCATAGGCAGAATTCATTGCATCAATGCTCTATCTTGGGAAACCATTCACCATCTCATGTTTTCAGCAGTCCAGGAAGGATCCATGATTATCACATGCGCTTATTAGCTCCTCACCAGTCTAAACATCTTAGCCCATTAAGCCTAAAAGTGCTAAAGCCTATTTCTACCTTGCCCTATAAAGCACCTTGCATTTCTGACCTAATTTCCCAGACCTAAACTGTCAAGCTCCTCCTGATCCAGCAAAACACTTTCAAAACCCAATCAAAAACTATACCTGGCTTAAAATCTTGTTCCCGATCTAGTCATATTGACTGATACCAGAGAGAGCCCTCTCCTGGCCTAGTAGGGCTATTTACTTGGCTAAGCGTGGTTTGTGGTTACCCTGGCTTGCCTCCCTTCAGCCCGAGGTTCAATATAGGTGATAATATACCTATCATGAAACACTACATTTTCAGTGAGTTTCATACAATTATGATTATCACAGTAAATCACTGTCAGATCCATCTACTAACCAAATAGACCAACCATGATCTTCCTCATCCAGATGGCCTAACATGTTTCCTGACTTGCAGCCATGTACTCTGCCTCTACAGAACTGAGTGCAACTGATCTATGTTTCCTGCTATACCAAGAAACTGCCAATGACCCAATATTGAAGATCCCTCCTGATGTGCTCTTGCTGCCAGATGGACTCCCTGCCTAATCTGCATCGATGAAGCCTTGAAGCTTCACTCCCTCTATCCATCTGTACCATAATCAGTATTGAGTAGTGATCCTAATGTATCTCAATACATGCTTTTCCACCTCCCAATACATCTTGGTAGGCCTAACCATCGCTTGACTAAGCTCGTTAACTTCATAGCATAAATCTGGTCGTGTGCTCACCAAGTACATGAGTGAACCCACAAGATGCCTATAAACAGTAGCTTCCATTACCTCTCCCGAAGTAGCATCCTCCTTCCTCCAGTTACCAGTTAGAGGAGTCTCCATAGACTTGCAGCTCTCCATGTGGAACCTCTTGAGTATCTCGTTGGCATACTTGCCTTAAGACACAAACAACTCCCCAACACCCTGCCATACTTCCATGCCTAGAAAGTAATGCATGAGCCCCAATTCCTTCATCTCAAACTCTCTTCCAAGGTCCTCCTTGAATATTTTATCACCTATCAGTATGAGATCATCAACATAAAGTACAATGATTAACAATTTACCTTCCACCACTATGTGGTACAGGTTCGCATCCACTTCACTCTTCGTGAAGCCCAACCCAGTGAAGTAGCTATTTATCCCGGTGTATCAAGCACGAGGTGCTTGCTTCAGCGCATACAACGCTCTCTTGAGCTGACACACATGCGACTCATGGTCAAAGGTTTAAAAACCTTCAGGCTGCTCTATGTACACCTCTTCCTCAATCGTGCCATTAAGGAAGGTTTTCTTCACATCCATCTGATGTATCTTCCAACCCATCTGCACTAATAGTGCCAATATAGATCTGGTTGATGAGTACCTTGCAATAGGAGCAAAAGTCTCATCATATTCAATCCCCTCTACCTGTGAAAAACCACGAGTCACAAATATAGCCTTATGCTCCTCCACACTACCATCTCCAGCTTGATTTACCTTGTAAAGCCAATGGGAGATCACCATGGACTTATCCTTTGGTCTCGGGACCACATCCCAAAAACTGTTACAAACCATGGAGTCATACTCTTCCACCATGGCATAAACCCAAATCGGCTGTTGCACTTCTTCCTCAAGGAAGATGGCTCTATCACAGCACATCCTCTCATAAGAGTCATGTATTTATTGTACCTGTCAGGTGACCTCCTCTATCTGCGTTGTGATGTGGGTGCTCCCACATTCTCTCTTGCATCTGAAAACAATATATCTGCCTCTCTGGTGCGCTTTCTCCCATCTCTAGAAGTCTCTACTTGAGTGGATGTCTCCACTCCCAGATCCTCTACATGTGGCTGCTCCACATCAATCTGAGGCTCCTCAACTGAATGTAGTTGAAGCTCACTCTCAACAAAACCTCACATGGCCTTTTCCTCATTGAATACATCTCTGCGAACCACTGTCATCCTGTTGGTCAGCAAGTACACCTGATATTTGTGAGGTGTATCAATGTATCCCACAAATATCCCTGACTCTATTATCGGCTCAAGCTTCTTCCGTGCATCTTTGGTCACATGGAAATATATCGATGACCCAAAAATTCTGAAGTGACTAACATTTGGCATCTTACTGGAATAAGCCTCCTCTGGTGTCTACATCCCAAGTATCAGATGTGGGTTATGGTTCTGAACATAAACTGTTGTGTTGCATGCCTCAACCCACAAGTGTAGTGGGTGATCCAGGTGGATCTCTAGAGACTAGTGGCATGAAAAAGGCTCAAAATTCAAAGTGGCAGAAAGTCGATTAACTTGACATCAGATCAAAATACTCGTCACCCTGATTCCAACGATGTGAATGACACTCCAATTCAAGTTCGTATGAAGAAGATAGAAGCAGTCAAAGTTGTGGGTTGACTTACCCATGTGGGAGGCTTAAGGAGGGCGCAATTTGGTAAGAATTCGGCACCGGAATCCAGCCAGTTTTATGGGAAAAATTGTGGGTCCGTAAATTTGTCTAATATGCCTAAGGTTCTGGAAAATCTTTAAATAGGAGTGGTTTATCTTTAAATAAAAAAAATATGAAAATATTGGGTGGGCGGCCATGACCCCGCCGACCCTAGAACCACCACAACGAAATGTATTTTAAAAAAGGGGTGGGCGGCCATGACCCTGCCGCCCCTGGAATCATACCAAAAATTCAAAGTTAGATTGGGGTGGGCGGCCATGACCCCGCCACCCTTGGAGTCCACATAACGATATTGTATTAAATATATAGTTGGGGGGGGGGTGTGGGCTGTCAACCCCGCCACCCCTCCACCTCACCTAATTACAAATATGCCGGCAGAAAATGGGGTGTGGGCCAACCAAAACAACGAACCCGCCACCCACATTAAACCATAAAAAAATATACACTAGTTAATTCGTGAGGGGCGAGATTTGATCCCCCGACCCCTCCTCAATGATTTCCTTAGTTAACCAAGCCGCCAAACCACCGTTCTTGTTTTATCCGCTGACCAAAAAGTATTTCAACCTTTTTGCACAGTGCGTCAGGGGAGAGAGCATGCACACATTTCGAGACAGATGACTTGTAGGTGGTGGAACCATTTGCAGACCTGAGACAGGGGGCGGAACCTTACTTGAGCACATTTTCCAGGGGGTCAGTTTTGGTCCAGTGTCAGAATTGGGCAACTTTTATATCAATTTTGCACCTCTTGGTGACAGGAACTCAATGGTGATGCCATTTTCTGCAATAGAGCTGTCCATTTTTTGGCCATTCTCCAGATTGGAGGTATAAGACTCCTTTTTGTAAATGATGATTGTACTCTTCTTTCTCATGCCACTTAATGAATGAAGGCCTCCCCATTGATTGAGCAGGGCCCGGAGACGTAGTCATTGTAGAAGAACCATTCCAACAATGGGGCCTAGATTTTACTGGTGAGATAATTTTCCACTCATCAAAGCAACACCGTTATATTCTCATTGCCATAGACTATTTCACATGGTGGATGGAAGCAGTTCCTCTCAAGTAAGTGAATCATCAGGAAGTCATTAGTTTCCTCAAGCATAACATTATCACCAGGTTTGGCATTCCAACATCACTTGTTTTTTATGATGCAACTTATTTTTGATTTCTTAAAGTCTATGATTTTGCATTAGAAAATGGCATTGTATTGAAACATTCATCTTACTATTATCCACAGGGTAACAACCTTGTTGAGCCAACTAATAAAAAAACTCATTTGTATTATGAAGAAAAACGTGTACTATGAACAGAGGAACTCACACTGATTTCACCTACTAAAGCTTTTTGCAATTGTGTCAAATGATGTCAAATGGTGGCCAAAATGGGGAGCCTAAGTGTAAAAAGGCCAAAGAGGAGAGAAAATATTAGAGGCTAAAATCACAAGGAGGAAGCCTAAGTCTCAAAGCCAAAAGGAAATCCGAAATCTAAAGAAGAGTGCCAAAATTTCAGACTCAATCACATATAAACCCTTTTAAATTCCTTATCTAAAATTTCTGATGAGAGATGCTTCGATATTATATGGAACCTAGTCATGGAAAACCAAAGGGACTAAGGGCACAGAACTGGGAAGAGCACCTAAATCCTAAGATGGAATTTTGGAGGATAGTGACATCAGAACTTTGCTTTAATTCTTAATTAAAAATCTTCCGATGAGAGGAGCTTCGATATCATGTGGAAACTAGTCACTGTTACAAATCCATTTGGGCACATCACTCCCATCATCTAGATTAGTGTTTTAGGGCTCATCAAACCCTAACTTCGGTTGCTACATGCCCTAGACAATTCAACACTTTGAATGCCTCCTTCCTTGATAGTTTCATGGCTTGAAGACATCCTGAAATGACTTCTATAGGGACCAACGTAGTTAGGCCCATGCAAAGGTGTGTTGCAGAGCAGTCAAGTCCATGCCAGGGTGCTCTGCAGAGCACTTAGTCCTACTTTGACCTGCGCTGGGCGAGATTGAGTGAAATTCACATAGGGTTTGGGGAATATTATTATCTTCTTGAGCCTTCTAGAATATTCCTACACTTATCATCTCCTATGAGCTCGAAAATGGATGAGGAATGAGTTAAGATATCTCCTATCCTCTCATCCCTTCATCCATGGAAACTAACTCTTAAGTATGGAAGGCCATTTAATACCCTTATTTATGACAAAACCTCTTCCATCTTCCTATAAATTGAGCACTCATCTAAGTGATCAAGGGCTAGACTTTAATGAACGGTAAGGAGATAATGTTGGTACAAGAATTGAGATTAAAACAAGTATTGTTATGCTATCAGAGTGTCATGCTTTTGATTTGATGTGGATGGAACCTAAGCTGTAGGAGTTACTTCGAATCAGGCTTCATGGTTGTAATTCTTCCTTCTATTCAATAAAGTATTTACACCTTTTTCCATATGCTTATCTTGATATATGATGTTTATATGTGTGAATGTATTTGATTCCATTTACTTATAGTTAATAGATCTCTTTCTTTGATTGGTTCTTTGTCTTCTGTTTATGCTTGCACGTACTTTTTGAGCGAGTTAAGTTCGAGAAGAAGCGATGAGAATCATACAAAGGAGAGAAGAGAAAAGTGAAAGAACAAGTAGGTCCTTCAATTCCTTTGTCTTATCTATTATCTATATAAAAAGGTTAAAGTGCTTTAAATATGTTGTTCTAGGTATAGCTACCTACTTAGGGAATTAGTATTTATCCGTAGATGCAAAATTCCTCATAACAAATTGGCAACTCTGCTGGGGGATGACCATCGTTCTTGGTAGTTTATCCTCATCACAGTGCACCCTAGTAGACTTTACTTTCTTTCAATGATCTTATTTCATCCTTTTTGAAGTGTTTTTGGTCAAAAAATTGTCATTAGATGCCTCTTGATTGGCCTCTCTGGAACTAGCGCAGGCTTGGTCAGGGGACAATTCTTTGCACAACACCCTTGAGTGAGAGATAGTGCTCTGCAGTGCAGTTACTCCCACTCTGACCTGCACTGATCCTCCTGATTATTAAAAACCCATCTTTGGCTTGTATTCTTCAAAATTAGGTTTTGAAGTTGTTTGCTGAAAGATCAATGATTGTTATGGTTTTGAAATCAACTTGTGTCTCCTTTCCTAGCCCTACTCTGGCCTTGATTGTTTAATGTTTCTTAACTGATTTCTTTATCATTATCAATTCATTGTCAAAGTTAGCTTATAGTCGATTAATGTTTGCTCAAAAGAAAGTGTCGTAAAAGTCTTCATTTATTTCAAAAAGGAACTATCGTAAAGTCTTTGTTCTTGCAAAAAGATTGATTGATTGTATGTGCATTATTTTCCTTTTGTTCATTTCAACATTAAGGGAATTGAAAAGAAAAACTTGCATTGTGCATTGAAAAGTTTGTGTGTGCTTGTAGGAATATTTTAGGGAAATTTCATTATATTGTGCTCTTTGCTCTTTGATTAAAAGAATATGATTGCTCTATCCCTATTAGCTAAGGTTTTCATTGTTAAATTAGATGAAAAGTTTGTTTATCATGATAGCTTCATTCTAGGAATTGCAAACATATATCACATGGTGAACCTTGAAAGGAAAATTCTAAAGAAGATCAACTTAAAAGTTATCCAATTAACCTAATGGAGCATTGTAACTTAATGCATAACATTTAGAGGTTCTAGGCTAGAGACATGTTCTAGCGTCGTAAAACATAGAAACTGTTGTTAACTTGTCTTTGATACATTCCGAGTGTGATACCTCATTCGACATACGTGAGTATATCGTAGCTCATCCACGTACCTTCAGGTATATAGGGCGGTGTTACAGTACGTAAATTATAAAGGAATGCTCTCACTGTGTGGTTTCAAATTAGAAAACGATAACATGGATTAGGCCTCCATGTACTTTCGGGTATATTTGGGAGGACTAAATTAGCTTGCTATCCATCCATAGGTAACCGAGTCGGCCGCCTTGTACACTGTGATACACTGAACACAACATTCGGGGGATTTCCTGCCCGTACTTCTCAGTTCGCCAGGAGGTATTCTGCAGTTCACAATTACTTGGTAATCCTTTTGCTTAGATTATCCCTCTTTTTTTTTTGTTGTTATTTTGATTAAAATAAAATTAATTGACCGCGGGTAACATCCTCCACGTCTCTCCTTAGTTGATATTAGGTTGAAACATATGGCAACAACTTCAGAGTCCACCGATCAAGGAATTCCTTTTGATGGGAATCCTAGTCCTTTTCCTCCTTTCAGAAATATTGGAGCTCATTATATGGCTACATTTTCCCTTCCGGGACTTACCATAGGCTTTCCAGTTTGGTAGTTTTCAACCTCCTTGGCCCCACAAGTGAATATTCCTACAACTAGACAAAATCAACCTCCAATTGATCCTAAAGTTAACCCTTTGCCTTCTTCCTCTGTTGTTACTTCCTCCCCTTCTTCCTCTTCACCTGGTGAAAGTATTAACACTAGTAACCAGGTGGCTAAGAAGAAGAAGAAAGGGAAGAAAAAGCAAATTCATCGGGGGGGAACTAAGCAACCATAACTTCGATTGCACCTTCTGATGAGAAATTATCCATTAAGCCTCACAAAGTTTGATATCCATGCAAACTTTGTATGGGAGACCATCTTCTTCGAAAGTGTTCTAGTATTCCTCGGATCTTAAAAGAATGGTCTTCTCGTTCACATCATCTTGTGTCATCAACTTCTCAAGATCATGCTAGTGACACACCATCAACTAGTGGTAGTAAAGTTCATGGAAAGAAGGGTAA
>APFE031742800.1:109136-131504 GCA_000404065.3 Pinus taeda
CTCTCTTTGAAGTTTTGACATGAAGAGCAGAGGTATGGGGCTTGACAAAGAGGACAATGTGGCTATTGATGAGGCCATATAGACTGCAAATAGTCTAGGTGACAAATTTCAGTGTAACAGGTCCAAATATGGATTCTAGTCAACCATCTTCCCTAAATGGTCCTTTTGTACTAATGGTATCTTCCCTGCCATGGGTCAATTATGTGGCAACTCGTTCCATGCCTACATTAACGAACGATTGATTCCGTGATGTTGTACATTATGTATTGGGGGCATTGGAACTAGATCTCTCCTTCCAGAGCATTGTTCTCCTATCTGATGAGAATCTCTTAGAAGTCATGACCTCTTATGGGTCGTGAAGAAAGGGAACGAGGATATTTCCTTGTCTTGTGTCAACCTCGTTAAAAAATGAAACAAGGAATATGAGGAGAGTTCCTTGTCTTGTGTCAGCCTCATTAAAAAATGAAACAAAGTGTACAAGGAGAGTTCCTTGTCTTGTGTCAACCTCGTTAGAAAATGAAACAAATGGTATGAGGATAGTTCTTTGTCTTGTGTCAACCTCGTTAAAAAAATGAAACCAAGGAATATGAGGATAGTTCTTTGTCTTGTGTCAACCTCATTAAAAAATGAAACAAGGAATATGAGAATGGTTCCTTGTCTTGTGTCAACCTCGTTAAAAAATGAAACTAAGGGTATGAGGATAGTTCTTTGTCTTGTGTCAACCTCGTTAAAAAATGAAACAAGGAGCATGAGGATAGTTCTTTTACTGTGTCAACCTCATTAAAAAATGAAACAGGTCCAGAGCATAGTTCCTTGTCTTGTGTCAAGCTCGTTAAAAAATGATACAAGGAATCTAAGTAGAGTTCCCTGTCTTGCGTCAAACTCATTAAAAAATTAAATAAGGTCCCTTGGAGAAAAGTTCCAATTCGATTCTTTTATTAGATCTCGTAAAATCCCAGTCGAGTCTTTCACTTGATCTTGTATATGAACCTTCATTCCATCCACCTTATAGCCATGAGTAGTCTACTTAGGTGAATGCAATGAAGCTTGGGGGGCATGCACCTAGAATTGAGTCATCATGCTGGGAGCATGTAAACTAATATCAAGCATAGTTCTTTGTTTCAAGCTTGTGTAAAAATGAAACTGAATTCAAGAATAGTTCTTCGTTTTAAGCTTGTGTAAAAATAAAATTGAATCCAAGCACATTTTTTCATTTCAAGCTTGTGTAAACATGAAACTGAATCTCAAACATAGTTCCCTATGCTTCAAGCTTGTGTAAAAATGAACCCATCTCCATTTTGACCCTCGTGATTTCCATTCTATCAGCCTCTTCCGCTAGATAAGCCTTGGTTTTTCTCCTTCCATCCTCACTATCTTCTTGGATGATCATACGCATTCAATTGGTTGTTTTACCTTCTTTTGAGGAACAACTGCAATGAGTGGTCTTATTAGCCAGCCTCTCCACATAAATCAACATGTTTTGAGAAGTTCCAACATCACCGGAACCAGTTGTTATCCTAGACACCAATCATTCCTCTAAGTAGAGTCCTCCTTAAGCTCTTTTTAGACTCTCGAAATATAAAAAGATTGCCGAGCTCTTGTCCTTTTCAGCTCGTTAATGGATTAGAAATGAAATCTACTCAGTATAAGTTTAATCCTTTCCCAGACTGAGATGGATTATTTACGAAAAAGGAATACGTTGATCGAACATGGTCAATAGGTTCTCTCTTGTATTATTTTACACTTTTTCAGACTTGAGAGGCAAACTTACGAAAAAGAACTTTTGGAGTTTTCTTTTTTCCCTTTTCAAACTCTCTAAATATGAAAAGGATTGATTTACCATTGTTGTTAAACTCGTTAAAACATCAAATAGCAACAAACTTGTCCATCACGACAAGACCGAGTTTCACCTTCCCTAGACTCGTTAAAACATCACATAGCGATGGATTCACCTGAAGGGTGGAATTATTCAACAAGCATATGTTATCCTCCTCAAGATTGATAAAAATACAGAGGTACTAGTCAGCAATGACTGAGGAAAATGGGGAAAGGGGTAAAACCACTTTATGGTAGCAGGTCGTGTTGAGCCTCAAAATTACTCTTTCCCTAGCAACTCTTCTCATTACTTTTCTTTGTTTTTCCATGAGAAAGATGCATTCTCATCACTAATAACTGATATTTATTGTCTTTAGGAGGACATTTAGTGATTTACATGTTATGCTTTTTATGTTTTTCTGTTTGAATAAATTTTTGTATATTAGCTACGGAACGCAACCTATTCTACAGCTAACCAGTTGTTCTGCAGCTACCTCCATGCTCTAACAAGTTCCAGGTGTCAGAAGGCGAAACTAACCACATGGGCAGCTTTAAAATCATCATGAAATGGACCCTGTCCTATTCACTCAGCCCAGGTCGACAAAGAAGATGGCATAAGATTATGGTCAATGGATAAGTCAAACACAAAGAGACCGAGGGTAACATGACTCTGTTTCGTGGTTAATTAATGTGTTTCACAGTGATGGGAATTTATACGGAGAAACTACTTGTACCTACGGACTCCAACAACCACCTGTACAAATGAATCCAACAGTCACCATGTCTTGGATTTATTTCTCTAGCTGTCAAGGAAGAAATTCCGCATATTTGTCTTCTACGTGTTTGGCTGTAGCATGATTTTCCCCACAAAAAATTATATGATTTTTATTATAAATACCTATGTAAGGGACCGAAGAAGTTAGTAATAGTTTTAATGTGAAATCGAAGTTCTAGACTCTGTAATTTTTGGGCATTTTGTGTCCCTGTTTTAATATGAGAAGACCGCATGTTTTTATGAACATCTGAAGGAGTTAACTTGGAGTTGATTGAGCAAGTGTAGCCTAATCAGTTGCAGAGGACCCCTGCACTAAAGAAGGTTTCATTTTATTTATTTTTCTTCTTCTTGTTAACTGTAAATTCATCATTTTCTTTCTAAAACAGTGTTTATAATCATTTTCTTACTAACAATGTTTATAATGCAATTTCTATCATTTTCTTGCTAACAGTGTTTATAATTTAGAGAAGTTTCCATTAGCTTGATTTCTTTGTAGTTCCTATCAGTAGTTTAGAAGATAGAACTCAATAGTGTAATCTTATTTCTTCAATTAAAAACTAACCTTGTTTTAGGATGAGAGTAGGACTGAAGAATGATAAGGATACATTGTTGGATAGTTTACTTCATTCACTGTTTTGCTAGTTTAAATTCTCAATTAAACTGATCAGTGTCATTTACTGTCTTTTCCATTTCATTTTTAGTTTAAAATACTAACTCATGGTGTTAATGAATGTTTATGGAAAACCATTCAAGTTGATAATTCATCCTTAACTAAGTGGTTGAACATTTCATCTATGCAATGATTTCTTTTTGCATCTTTGTATTTGCTTTCTCTTAGATTAATGAGGTATAGAATTACTTAAATGTCATCCCAAGGATACTTTCTCCCAAAATTGAGAGGTACAGTAACCAAGTATTTCATTTAGTTTTATTTCTCTAATTAGTTAGACATCAATTGGAAATTTCACTTTCAGTTTTAATTCATGATTTAGAAATAATGGTAAAATAAGAATAGAAACTTTGTTTCATTTCTTTCTTAGCTTTGTTTCCATTTCTTTCTTAGCTCTATTTTCATTTCTTTCTTAGCTCTATTTTCATTTTTAGATTTTGAGGAGTCTTTAAGAAATTTAGATTTAGTTTTGATTATTTACATTCTAAATCATTAGGAATTAAAAGACCAAAAACCCCCAAAACAACATAAAACATAAAAACGACAAAGTAAGAAGGGTTAGCTAGCACAAACAGTGCACTACACTTCATCAGTTTACGATACCCTGATTGATAGTTTATGTAGAGCAATTTAGGACACTAAATTGACCAAACATTTTGGTGCCATTTCCAGGGAAGTGTAACTAGGTAGCCTTATCTCTTACATTAAAAGAAATGATATGCATAGAGAAAGAGACTCTAGGGTATATTTATAACTAGGGGCATAAGTTCAACTCCTACAACACCACCCACTCCATTAGGAACAAGAAGAGATACACCTCCGTCACAAATTAATACTCCCAACCATAGAACTCCTGAAGTTCCAGGAACATAAATCCAATCAAAATAATCTCCTACTTCATCTACCAAGTCAGTCCTAGGGGAGAAAAACCTTGAATCTCCAATAACAAGAGTAGCCTTTTTCACCTCCACAGGAGAGCACATTTTAGTTGAAGAATTATGAATACCTAGTGAGGAAGATGAAGTAGAGCCTCTCTCCGATATCCCATTAATAGAAGAACCAAAGGAGGAGAAAGTAACCTTACAGGTTGAACTCTATACTGACCCTGAAGAAAATATAATGGAAGAAGAAGAAAATAATGGAGAATTCATACTGTTTGGAGGAGGGGGTAGAGGTAGAGGTAGAGGAAATAATGGTGGAGGTAAAGGAAATAGGGGAATAGATAATTCTTTTGGATTCCCTATAGTGGACAAGGAAACAAATGCCTCAATGAAAAATACCTCACCTTCTGTCCTCCCAAACTTCCATGGGTTAAAAAATGAGGATCCTAAAACATTTTTATTTGAGTTTGAAGTCTTTTACAGAACCTATGATTATTTAGAAGACTCTCAAAAACTCAAATTGTTCCCCTCAACATTGAAATGAGTTGCTTTGAAATGGTTCATGGGGTTAGTCACTCAGTCCATTAGAACATGGAATGACATGAGAAAAACATTTTTGGATAGGTATTTGGATTATTGCATGCCTACCAATCACAAAGAAGTTTTCAAAATGATGCAAAGAGAGGATGAAAACTTATAGGATTTGATTGATAGATTCAACTATAATTTGAAGAGAGCAAAGATGGAAAATTTAGATGAAGACACCTTAAAAGCTCTTTTATTGAAAGCCATTAGGGATGAATGGATAGATATCCTTAACATGATGGGGAAGGGAGATATCTCTCAACTTCTATTAAGTGACATAGGAGAATTATGTGTTCATCTCTCAAGAGGGAAATCCAAAACTAGGAAATGTCCAAGAGATCCTTCTCTTGTTAGAGTAAACAAATCTCTAACTGGATCTGTAAGTAGGGCAGAAATTGGTAATATGCTTGATGAATTTAAAAATGACATTATGGGGAGTCTTAGTGAACAAATAGACACCCTCAAATTACAAAACAAGCAGAAAACCGAGGCTGATGATTTAGCCATTTTTTGTCCAAAATGTAGACAAAAACATGCTCTAAGAGAATGTCCTTTGGATGAAAAAGTTGTAGAAACTTATATGATTTGATCAAAAATCCATGAGACCAAGGGTTGTCCTTCAATTCCAGGTCTTAAGGTTGTCTTTCAAGAGGAAACAGTCCCAAATTCTACAGAACCTCTTTGTTTTGTTGCTAGAAGACCTTGGCAGGGGCCACAAAATCAAGGATTTCATAATCAAATGTATCTTCATCCCCCACCAAATTGGAATTCTTGGTAGCAAACTTGGTCTCAATCTCAACCTTGGCCTCAACCTCAACCTCAATCTCAATCTTAGGCTCAAGGGGTACATAATCCTTATGGGAGATTTTCTCATTATTACCAATATCCTCCATCATATCAGAATTATCCTCCCCCACACATTCCACAACAAAATCAACAGCCACAACTTCAAAATCAGAACCCTCAACTTTCATTACCATTTCCACAACAAAATCCACAACAAAACCAAAGTCCTCAACTCTTACTGCCATTTCAGCAGAAACCAAATCAGCTACCTGCCCAACCATTACCAAACCCCAATAATAAAAATCCTCAGAATGCTTACATGGTAGAAGGACAACAATTTCCAATCTATATGATTACTCCTCTAGATCTTAATGATGTTCAACTGAGATCTGGTAGGATATTAGAAAAGGAAAGACCTTTTGTAGTTATTCAAGAACAAGATAATTTTGAGGAAGACTCTCTAAAGGTCAATAAAAGTTTTGAGGGAACATCTCTCCAAAACAAAAACATTGAAAAAGAAAAGCAAAAAGAATCAGTGAACACAACTCCTAGCATTGGGCAACCAACATCTACTTCTACACCTCCTTTTCCCGAAAGATTACAAATTGATAGAGGAGTAGAAAAGCAGATTATGTTGCCCAATTATGATTTTCTAGATGAATTGAAGAATGTCTGTATCAAAATCCCTTTGCTACAAGCCATTAAATAAATTCTAATTCTAGCCAAAACAATAAAGGAGTTGAGCATAAAGAAACCAGGAAGAAAAAAAAAAGGAAACAAAAATAATTCACTTGGTAGGAAAAATAGCAGATATAATGATGGGAAAAATTGCCATACAAAATTATGTGGATCCAGGAAGTCCAATTGTGAAAACACATATCAATGGAGTTGAAATTCCAAATACATTGATTGACTTAGGGGAAACAATAAACATCATGAGAAAACAAACTATGGAGCAACTCAAGCTTCCTAATCTTCTTTACACACCTACCTTATTGCAACTAGCAGATAGATCAATAATCAAACTAGATGGAGTGTTAGAAGATATTTCAGTATCCTTAGATTCTTGGGAATATCCTATTGTTTTCATGATATTAACTCCCAAGAACAATCTAGGAGGACATCCACTCATATTAGGAAGACCTTGGCTAGCCACAGCTGATGCTTTTATTAGCTCTAGATCTAGTGACATGTATATTTCTGATGGTAATTCAACAAAAAAATTTACTCTATATCCTCCAGCAAAAGCAATCACAGAAATAGATGACAAAGAATGGATTGATGATGAAGATGATATTCAACCTCTCTTTACTATTTCAGATATTAGTGAAGATAGTCAAATTTAAAATACTTTGGAAAATTTTGAATCATCTTCAGAATATGACCATGAGGAATTTCAAGAAAAATCTAATGTTGAATATTTGTTATCTAGGCAGATGTCTCTCTATTCTATGGAAGAGTTTGGTAGCTCTACAATTGAATTTTTTCCAGGTAGGCCATTGAACATAAACAAAAACTTGGAGAAACTACAACAAGAAGAAATAATCAAAACATTACAAAAAAAATTTGATGCATTTGCATGGGAATACACCGACATGAAAGGCATTAATCCTAAAACTTGTATCAATCACATCTACATTGAGGAAAATTGTAGACCTGTCAGACAACCTCAGAGAAGGATGAATCCAAATCTCAGAGAGATTGTGAAAGAAGAGCTCCAAAAATTACTGAATGTAAACTTCATTTACGCAAATTTCAAATAGCCAATGGGTTTCTCATTTGGTAATTGTGCCTAAAAAGAAGGGTAAATGGAGGGTGTGCATTGATTACCGAGAACTGAATAAAGAAACCCTTAAAGATCATTTTCCTTTTCCTTTTATAGATCAAGTGTTAGATACATTAGCGGGTAATAAGTATTTCTCATTCTTAGATGGTTTTAGTGGCTAAAATCAAATTCAGGTAGCACCTGAAGATCAGGATAAAACCACATGTACTTGTGCATGGGGAACTTATGTCTACCGAGTACTTCCTTTTGGGTTATGTAATGCACCTGCAACATTCCAAAGAACAATACTAGGGATTTTTTTTTATCTAATACATGATTGTGTAGAGGTATATATGGATGACTTTACAGTCTATGGCAATACATTTGAAGAAGCTTTGGAAGCTTTGGAAAAAGTTCTTAAAAGATGTAAAGAAGCAAACCTTTCACTAAGCCATGAAAAATGTTTTATGATGTTTACAAAAGGTATTGTTTTAGGACATCACATTTCAGGAGATGGGATTAAAGTTGAAGTCATCTCTAAATTATCAATTCTAAATTGCCAAAAGGATGTTCAAAGTTTTCTAGGATTTACAGGATACTATAGAAGGTTTATAGAAAATTTCACTAAAATAGCATCCCAATCTTCAAATTGCTTACCAAAGATTGTGAATTAAATTGGAATTCTGATTGCCAGTTGGCATTTGAAACCTTATTTTTTTTTTAATTTTAATTTAAATTTTATTTATTTATTTATTTATTTTTTTCTGAAGCACCCATTTTAAGAGGTCCAAATTAGAAACTCCTTTTCCATATTTCAATAGATGCTTCAGATACAGCTCTGGGCGCTGTATTGGGACAAAAATATTTGATTCCTTATGCCATTTACTATACAAGTAAGAATTTGAATCCCACTGAGTTAAATTATGTTGTGACTAAAAAGGAATTTTTAGTTGTTGTTCATGCAATTAAAAAGTTTAGACACTATATAACAAGCTATGAAACCTTTGTTCATACATATCACTCTACAATTAGATATTTAATGAATAAACCTATTACTAATGGCAGAGTTACAATATGGCTTTTACTTTTGCAAGAATTCAACATTACTGTGCTAGATAGACCTAGAAAACAAAACACAGTTGCTGATTTCTTGTCCAGGATTCAGAATATCAAAGAAGATTCTCCAGTTGAAGATAAGTTTCCTAATGAATATGTTGTTGCAGTAACTACTAAAACTCCTTGGTTTGCAGATATTGCTAACTATTTAGTCACAGGGAAGTTACCTTCACATTTGTTTCCTAGAGAGAAAAGAAAAATTATTCAGGTAAGTGCAAGATATTCATGGATCAGTAACGAATTGTATAAAACAGGCCCACATCTTATGATCAAAAGGTGTGTCAGGGAAGATGAAATTCCCAAGATTCTTAAGGCATGTCATGATGAGCCATGTGGTGGACATTTTATTGATAAGAGGACAACCTATAAAATCCTTTCTTTAGGATATTATTGGCCATCCATCTTCAAAGATGCTAGATAATACGTCAGGAGATGTGACAGCTGCCAAAGGGTAGGGAAACCTTCTCCTTCAAATGAAATGCCATTACAAATTCAGGTACTTATAAAACCTTTTGAAAAGTGGGCCTCAGATTTTTTTGGGCCAATTAATCCTCCATCTAAGCAGAAGAAGTATATATTGGTATGCACTGATTATGTCACTAAATTGGTAGAAGCTAAAGCATTACCTTTTGCTAATGAAAAATCTGTAGTGAATTTTCTTTTTGAGGAAATCTTTACTCGTTTTGGTGTTCCAAGAGAAACTGTGACAGATCAGGGATCTCAATTTACATCTAACATGGTGGAAGGGCTTGTGGAAGAATGCAAGATCAAATATAGGAAATCTAATCCTTATCATCCTCAAGCAAATGGTCAAGTGGAATCTACAAATAAAGTGATTGAAGGAATCCTCACTAAGACTCTGCATCTACATAGAAGAGATTGGGCGGAAAGGCTTCCTGAAGCCTTATGGGCCTATAGAACTACATGGAGGAACACAACGGGACATACACCCTATGAACTTGTTTATGGGAAACAAGTCCTGTTCCCTATAGAGTTCCAAATCAGAACTTTCAAGATGGCAGTCCAACTAGGACTAGATTTATTAGAGGCACAAAAGCATAGGCTAGAGAAATTAAATGAACTTGATGAAATCAGGCAAGAGGCAGTCCAAAGAACTAGTATAGTCCAACAGTAGAGGGCTAAATGGAATGATAAATATATCAAGGAAAAGAGGTTTCAAGTGGGATATTGGGCGCTATTGTTTGATTCAAAGTTTAAATATTTTCAAGGGAAGTTTCAAACTCATTGGCTTGGGCCATATGGGATTGAAAAAGTATTTAGTAATGGAGCAGTGAGGATAAGAACAATAGATGAAAATAAAACTCCTCTTCTTGTGAATGGTCATAGATTAAAGATATATCATAAACCAATTTCAAAAGAGGAGTTCATCAAGATTTTCCAAGACAATTCTGAAATGAAGCTAGTGAAGAAGAATATTTCTTCTCCACTAACTTAGTCTTTATTTTTCCTAAAAAAAAAAAAAATTGTATAAGGTTGAAAACCAATCATTGATTGGCATACTTATACAGAAAATAAAGGATGAAAATCAGAGGTTATTGACACCCTATATTTTCCATTTTTTTCTGTAATAATTAGTGACAAAAAGCTACAGTCACTTTGTAGTTTATATTTTGCAAATTCATCATCTCATCTCACCTCACTCCGTTTTATTTTTGCAGCTTCAGTTCATCTCATTGTCATATTTCATCAATAATTTTTTCAAATTTTCCTTTTACAGCTTTCATTCCATTTTCATGTCATTTATCATCTTGTCTTACATCTCATTTAATTTCACTTACATAGCCACTTCCATTTCATTCATGATCCATAAGCCATATTTCACTTTCTTTTTCATGTTCTGTAGCTAAGCTGATTCTGCAGCTACAATTTGTTTATCAGTTCAGGCACAAGTGTATAGCTCATAATAAAATCATGTATGCAAGGAATTGAAAAAAAATCAATTTTTGAAGACCAACCATGCTCAAGGTACCTGTGGATCAACATAAAAAAAAAATAGCAAGCGAAAGGTAAAGGTTCCAAAGGTAAATGCAAAGATTTATTTCAAAAAGCAAATTTGAAAAAATATGTTTGTATAGTATGTATAATCACATGTCTCCTTAATCGACCATCATTTGATTTGACCGCTACTATATCTCTGCCATATCTTCCATCTTTAATGACAAACGGTCTCAATGATTCTTTCATAACAAATCTCCTTTTAAAACTCCATAACCTGTACTCAAACGGTCCTCCACAACTCCACCTGTTAACAATCAAGATGACGATGTGACCTACCTATCTACGACTCTCTAAACCCTTATTGTCTATTTATTGCACGCAAACCCTTAAGTTTATCTCTCCTATAACACACAGTCATTCTATCACATAGACAACAGTCATTCCATTTTCATATACACAGTCATTTCATATACATAGTATTTCCATTTTCTATATACACAGTCATACCATTTTTCATATACACAGAGTCTTTCCATTTTCATATATAGTCAGTCATTCCATTTCCATACACAGTCATTCCATTTCTTAAATAACACACGTTTTATAGACAGTAAGAGTAGTTTGAAGGTTAACCGAAAACAGGGGATATGTGGCTTATTGTTAGGATAGAGCCCATAGGGATAAAGTATATGGAGGGGTATCCACAGCTTAAAGGGATGCTACAGAAGCCCAGATGGTTAAATTTTATTGAGAAATTTGATGGCTACCACAAGGAATTACCAAGTCTTTTGCAAGGTCATTTGATGGCACAGAAGTGGAGATAAGAGATATTAAATTTGTAGTCACAGATTCCTTCATAGCAGAAGCAATAGAGCTGTTGAGACAAGGAGAAAGCTAATTTAAAAACAAGGAATTTCATGGTGAATCTTGGAACATGAACCTTAAAAACCTAGGTATGGATGTTACAATTTTAGGAGGGGAATTCCTATTTCAGCACTCAAGAACAAATGGGGTAATATGTTGTTGATATTGCAAAAATTCATTACATGTGAAGGAATATTTGGGTTTATGTATGTTTACCATATATGCTTATTAATGAATTTCTTAGAAAATGGAACCATCAACCTTCCCTTCTTCCTTCTAAACACTCTAAGAAGGATGGCTACAAATGTCCAAAAGAAAATTGAATCCATAGGAACAACTATGTATCATCATGGATTAGTGAAAATACTAGTTGAATTCCATTTAAAAATTATAGGGGATACCTAGGAAGATTTCTTGGTAAGAAATGTTTTCTAGGATGCTATAGAGTCACCTGAGGAGAGTCATGTTAGGAAAATTAGGAGGAGAAAGATCAACATTAACATTCAAATCAAATCTGGAACCTCCTCACAAAAGAATGATGCACAGACAACTTCTAAACTAGAGGTTAGAAGGAAGACTAGAAAGAAAGGAAAAATGAAAGAGAAAGCTGAAGAAATCAATGAAGACATTCCTGAACCTTCATCACTACAAGAAGATGAACATTTACTCTCCGAAAGACTAACCAAGATTAGGGATAAAATCAAGAAAAAGAAGGAGATAGGGAAGAGGAAGGACACAAGAGAAGAAACCATAAGATTCCAAAACCTGAGAACGAGCTCTAGACTTCGATGTAAGGTGAGGAAGATAACATCAAAAGGAGACCAGTTCATAAACTTAGAGAAAGAAACCCCAGTTCAATCTCCTAATAGTATTCCACCTAAACACAGTCCACAAAACTCTCCTCCACAGAATTTTGAAGGTAGCTCAAGTAGAGCTTCTCCTAGCATAGATCCAGTACAACAACAAGTCTATGACTACATAGAGTCATTAAAGAGGAAGGATACCTAAATGGATCCAGGATCCTCAACCAATCTAGAGCATCCTGTCAATCCACAAGAACCTCTAACTAGCTCTCTCAAACAAGAAATCTTTGAGTTAGAGATTTTGAATAGGCATATTCAAAAAGAAAATGAAACCTTGAGGGAACAGAACAAGCTAGATAAAGCCATTCATGACAACACAATTCTACACCTAGGATTATGGTACAAGAAAAATAGGAAGCTGAAGAGGAAAAATAGGAATTTGAGCAAAACACTTATCAACCTCAAATACAAACTTCTTATGAAGAAGCACAGGATGGTAGTCAGTGAAAGGAGAAGTAAGAAAAGGAAGTTGGATGTGCTGGCAGAAGTGTCAAAACAGATGCAATAGGAGAAAGAAGTTCACATTTTTGAAAATTGCATGGGGACATGCAATGATTTTGCAGTGGGGGTATGTTGAGCCTCAAAATTACTCTTTCCCTAGCAACTCTTCTCATTCCTTTTCTTTGTTTTTTCCGTGAGAAATATGCATTCTCATCACTAATAACTGGTATATACTGTCTTGAGGAGGAAATTTAGTGATTTACATGTTATGCTTTTTATGTTTTGCTGTTTGAATAGATTTTTGTATATTAGCTACGAAACGCAGCCTATTCTACAGCTAACCGGCTATTCTGTAACTACCTCCATTCTCTAATAGGTTCCAGGTATCAGAAGGAGAAACTAGCCACATGGGCAGCTTTGAAATCATCATGACATGGACCCTGCCCTATTCATTCAGTCCAGGTCGACAAAGAAGATGGCATAAGACTACGGTCAATGGATAAGTCAAACACAAAGAGACCGAGGGTAACAACACTCTGTTTCGTGGTTGATTAATGCATTTTACAGTGATGGGAAGCATTATCTGGAGCAACTACCTGTACCTACAGACTCCAATAGCCACCTGTACAAACGAATCCAGCAGCCACCATGTCTTGGATTTATTTCTCCAGCAGCCGAGGAAGAAATTCCGCATATTTATCTTCTACGTGTTTGGCCGTAGCATGCTTTTCTCCACAAACAGTTATATGATTTTTCTTATAAATACCTGTGTAAGGGACCGAAGAAGTTAATAATAGTTTTATTGTGAAATCGAATTTCTAGACTCTATAATTTTTGGGCGTTTTGTGTCCCTGTTTTAATATGAGAAGACCACATGTTTTTATGAACATCTGAAGGAGTTTCTTGGAGTCGATTGAGCAATTGCAGCCTAATAAGTTGCAGAGGGCCCCTGCACTGAAGAAGGTTTCATTTTATTTATTTTTCTTCTTCTTGTTAACTATAAATTCATCATTTTATTTCTAAAACAATGTTTATAATCATTTTCTTACTAACAATGTTTATAATGCAATTTCTATCATTTTCTTGCTAACAATGTTTATAATTTAGAGCAGTTTCCATTAGCTTGATTTCTTTGTAGTTCTTATCATTAGTTTAGAAGATAGAACTCAATATTGTAATCTTATTTCTTCAATTAAAAAATAACCTTGTTTTAGGATGAGAGTAGGATTGAAGAATGACAAGGATACATTGTTGGATAGTTTACTTCATTCATTGTTTTTCGAGTTTAAATTCTCAAATAAATTGATCAGTGTCATTTACTGTCTTTTCCATTTCATTTTTAGTTTAAAATACTAACTCATGGTGTTAATGAATGTTTATGGAAAACCATTCAAGTTGATAATTCATCCTTAACTAAGTGGTTTAACATTTCATCTATGCAACGATTTATTTTTTCATCATTGTATTTTCTTTCTCTTAGATTAATGAAGTACAAAATTACTTAAATGTCATCCCAAGGAGACTTTCTCCCAAAATTGAGAGGCAGAGTAACCAAGTATTTCATTTGGTTTTATTTCTGTAATTAGTTAGACATCAATTGCAAATTTCACTTTCAGTTTTAATTCATGATTTGGAAATAATGGTAAAATAAGAATAGAAACTTTGTTTTCATTTCTTTCTTAGCTTTGTTTCCATATCTTTCTTAGCTCTGTTTTCATTTCTTTCTTAGATCTGTTTTCATTTTTAGATTTTGAGAAGTCTTTAAGAAATTTAGATTTAGTTTTGATAATTTACATTGTAAATCATTAGGAATTAAAAGACCAAAAACCCCCAAAAAAACATAAAACATAAAAACGATGAAGTAAGAAGGGTTAGCTAGCACAAACAGTGCACTACGCTTCATCAGTTTATGATACCCGGATTGATAATTTATGTAGAGAAATTTAGGACACTAAATTGACCAAACAGGTTGCTCTTGAACATGGCACTTTCACTTCATCTCTGTGACTATTTGGGTTGGGTTATCTGCTTGATGGTTATCATACCTATGGTCTATCACACCATCCATCACTTTTGTTTTGGGTCAATGCTGCCAATTCATTCAGACTATTTGGTTGTGTTATCTACTTGATGGTTATCATACCTATGGTCTATCACACCATCCATTACTTTGGTTTTGGGTCAATGCTTCCAATTCATTCAGTGTCACTGACATGTTCAAGAGAAGTCATGCAATTAAACTTCATCCTTTGCAATACCATAAACCTTCATTTTCATGACTTCCATTTCTAAACCTTGTGTCATCAGTCACATTTTGTCTCCAAAAATTATTACACTCATTTCGTGTCGTTGATGTGGGATACATCAAGGCCCTCTTAGAATGAGTTGCTTCTTGTCAACATCATCTTAATATCCATGAAGTTGACTTAGAAACACCCTTCAAGTACCTTGAGGCTTGCATACATCAATGGTAGGTTTCTCGCTTCTCGCGATAGGTTGACATCGTTGGCATTCAACTGCAAGACTTTGTATGGTGTTTGACATCAAAACATCCATTCACACCATGCAGAATGTACTTCAGTACCTTGAGGATCATTAGCATTATTGGTGATTTATGTCGCATCTGTTAACAGCTTACATCATTGGCTGGTAATCAGACGGTGTCTTCCCATGTTCGACCTCAAATCACATATTCACATGGTTAGACTCGCACTTGAGTGAACGATTGAACGAGATAGAAGACTCCGCATCTAGTTTCATCCATTCAATCTACAATTTCAAGAGTACTAAATCATATGTACAATGGCCTTACACTGATGGTCATCCTTCCATGGGTCTATATCTGTAGACAACTATCTATGCACATGTAATGAAAAGTTTATATGTTGAGCATGGGTATGCCTTCCCTCAACAAATCATGAAAAATCCTAAATATCATGAGATTATGTATTGTAATTGATGCAGGTCACCATCCACTTCGAAACCTCCTCATCACATCATAAAGAATTTCATTCTACATTTACATTTCCGACTTCATGTTTTAGGGGGCAGTTGTTACAGATCCACTTGGGCACATCTCTCCCATCACACAGATCAGTGTTTTAGGTCCCATCAAACCCTAATTTCAGTTGCTACATGCCCTAGACAAGTAAACACTTTGAATGCCTCCTTCCTTGATAGTTTCACGACTTGAAGACATCCTAAAATGACCTCTAGAGGGACCAGCGCAGTTAGGCCCATGCAAAGGTGTGCTATAGAGCAGTTAAGTCCATGCCAGGGTGCTCTATAGAGCACTTAGGCAAACTTTGACCTGTGCTGGGCGAGATTGAGCGAAATTCACATAGGGTTTGGGGAATATTCTTATCTTTTGGATCCTTCTAGAAGATTCCCACACTTATCATCTCCTATGAGCTCGAAAATGGATGAGGAATGAATTAAGATACCACCTATCCTCTCATCCCTTCCTCCATGAAACCAAATCTATGTATGGAAGGCCATTCAATACCCTCATTTATGACAAAGCCTCATGTTGGGTGTGGATCCTGATTATCACCTGTATTCAAAGGTATTGCCGCATTGGACCCCAGTTCGTAATGGGGCAGCAATGTCGCCCGTAAAATATTCGTTGCAGGGGGGTCTAGGGGGGGACACCTGCGACCTTTTGGGAGCCCCTCCCTAGCGAGGGGATCGGGGGAAGCACCTCCAAAGCTAAGAATAGATGTAAAATTTCCTTGTAAAATGTTGTAATTTCGTAGTCAATCTGGGTCGTTCATTAGGTGGAGATATGACAGTACAAGTTATGTTTAATTTAGGGTTTTTTGCCCTAGAAGGCAACCCCTCACTATATATGAGGGAATTGTATTGCATCTATGTATATTTGTATTTTGAGTGAGGAAGAGAGAGGAGATTGAGAGCGGAGAGGGAATTACAATGGATTTGCTGTAGGTTGTATCTCTTCAGTTTGCTAGATAATATAAAAAGAAGGACTGGTTGTTTCTCCGTGGACATAGCCCAAACTGGGTGAACCACGTATATCTGTGTCTCTCTTGTTTTATGCATTTTCTAAGTTTATATTTCTAAAATAATTTATGTGTTCCATTTCTCTATAATATATAATTGTCTAACACCTCCTCCATCTTCCTATAAATTGAGCACTCATCTAAGTGATCAAGGGCTGTACTTTGATGAATTGTAAGGAGATAATGTTGGTATGAGAATTGATATTAAAACAAGTGTTGTTGTGTTGCCGGAGTGTCATGCTTTTGATGTGATGTGGATGGAACCCAAGCTGGAGGAGTGACTTCAAATCAGGCTTCATGGTTGTAATTATTCCTTCTATTCAATAAAGTATTTACACCTTTTTCCATATGCTTATCTTGATATATGATGTTTATATGTGTGAATGTATCTGATTCCATTTACTTATAGTCAATAGATCTCTTGCTTTGATTGGTTCTTTGTCTTATGTTTATGCTTGCAGGTACTTTTTAAGTGAGTTAATTTCAAGAAGGAGTGATGGGAATCTGTTGGGTAGCGGATCCCCTGCAGCGTAGTTTTGGGGCTCAAAGCCCAAATTTTGGGTAAAGTTGTATTGTAAAGATTCCGCGAAGTGCGTGGAGCGGGAAGTGAATGGTCAAGTCAAAGGGTTGTCCACCCTTGAGTATGAAAATTATTATGTTGTAAGATCAGCCTACCCATGGTCCACGGACAATGGATTATATAAATAGAGTGAGGCTCTAAGATGTAAAGTCAGTTCAGTTAAGTTTTGAATAAGTCTTGTTGTTGATGGGATAATTCTGAGTTTGTAAGTCTGAGTCTTAGGTCGTAGGAGTAGGTAGAGGCTCTGCAGCTGAGTGCGCAGAGGCTTGATAGAGTCCGCAGCTAAGTGCGCGAACCCCTGCAGCTGAGCGCGCAGGGCGGTGTAGAGATTGTAATCGGAGAAAAGCATTAATAAAGATAAGTTTATTCTGCATTCTGTATCTCTATGTTACTGTTCATGTTTATGCATCTTATACTATTTATGATTGTGTGCATCTATATAAATGTTGAATGGTAAATGAAAGCATTGGGCCCACATAAATTAATTAAGAAACACTCATACTAAGCACATTAAGGATAAAGGATCAAAGCAGGACCTCGTCACACTCTTTACAGAGCTTTGCGGAGATAGTAGCATAGGTTGCGAAGGGTAGATAGTTGCGCGGAGTAGTGTAAGCACGCAGGTTCATACCACGAACCTCTAGAAACTTAATCAAGACATCCCTAGGGTGCAAAAACCTAGTTCCAACACCCTTCCATACTACCTCGGGTGAGACCTCAGTCCGCACACCGCAGACTGTTGCCGAAAGGGCTGGTAGTTTCGGGATTTGTTTGGCTAAATCACTTCTGAACCTGGGTCAGGCCCCAACAAGCCAACAAAATCATACAGAGGAGATAAGAGGAAAGTGAAAGGACAAGTAGGTCCTTCAATTCCTTTCTCTTATCTATTTTCCATAGAAAAAGGTTAAAGTGCTTTAAATCTATTATTCAAGGTATAGCTACCTACCTAGGGAATTAGTATTTATGCGTAGATGCAAAATTCCTCATAACAATCATGAAGACCCAAAAGAATTGAGGGCATATAGCGGGAAGAACACCTAAGTGCCAAGAAGGAATATCATGGTTTGAAGGCATCATAACTCTTTATATTCATTTTTGAAAAAATTCTGATATAGATTGGCGCTTGGTCACAAAAATAAAAAGGAAACTAACTCAAAAACAAGGACCCTAGGGACCCTTTCTCTCTCTTAAAAACTGGACACATGGCAGTACATAATTGGTTTCGATAAGATGACAGGGTAGATTACGTCAGTATGATATGGCCGGACAAGGACACGTGTCAGGTAATTTTGACATTTTGGAGGGCCTAAAGGGACAAATCTAGGTGACACGTGTCATCACTCAGGAGCTGCCATGTGGAGATGATGATGCCAGCATAACATCATTTCAGAGATCTATATATCAAAGGTGAGGGAAATCACAAATATTTTATAATCAGCCTTTTAAATTGTTCTGATGAAGAGGGCTTCAATATTATATGGCGCTCGGTCATGGGAACTTTAGAGAACCAAGGGCATAGAGCTGGGGGCCAGGAACCAAAGAGCTATGAGCTCATCGAAAGTGGGTGTTTTTGTAACTCCAATGTTAATTCTTAATTTAAAAAATTCCGATGAAGAGGGCTTCTCAACCTGTTATGCTTCTTAATTTAAAAAATATTTCCGACGATGTTTAAATCATCGAAAACCGATGTCGTATGAGAAAGTTATGCTTGGTTGAAATTTTTGTGAAACAGTGAAAAATGTCATGCTTAAGTGTGGCATGGGAACATGATGTTGATGTGAAGGATGAAGTAGGTAAATTAGATGGCATGATGCTCATGAATTTTTATTAGAATGCGTTGTCACAAAATAAATCATTGAATTAAATATAGAGCTGCAAAATTGTTTTTCAGCTGCAGAATTGCGTAGTTTTTGTAGCTAAAATCCTGAACAGATAGTTAAGTACAAACAACTCTGCATTTTCGTTATGAACAAATAGCCATTCCAATATTCAAATTAATCAATACCTCTTCCATAAAAATTAGCAAATAGAACAATGTTTTTATTAAAAAGGAAAGGTAATTTTGATCTGCTTATTTTTACCTGTAAACCTTCTTTGGTTGAAAAATGGCAGAGAGATTTCCAGTTTGTTGTTGTCATACCATTGTTTGCTATTCTTGTTTGTACTTGTACACAGTTATTTTTATGAAGGCTTAAACCATGATTTTGGTAAAATACAAATAACTGACAACAATGTAAAATTACCTTAAAAAAGGGTCAGTTTTGCCAAATTTCTACCTGCCTTCTTATCAGTTTTGAATGCTTCAAGGAGATTCTTGATCGACCAAACAATTGGAAGAATGATTGCACATCAATAGATAATATCTATAAGAAAAACCCATATCCAATTATCTATTGAATGCCTTCATTCTTCATCCATTTCGAACTTGTAGTGTCTGACAAATTAGCTGGTGAAAAAGATTACATATGCAAGATGTTTTCTTATATCATCTTCAAGGATTTGGCTTGGTTTCCTCCACAGATCGTCTGTGGAAATGGCAGTCTCTATGTAGCGAAATCAGCATAAGAAAGTCACTCAAAATATTCAAGATTTCATTCAAAATCTTCATTAATAAATCGAGTTAAAGAGTGTCCACAAGGTCTCATAGTTCAAGTGAACGTGCGCATATATGGTGAGTGAATGCACCGACCTTCCTTCCCTACCCCAGCATCCGAATATCTGGTGAACTGAAAGATAAAAACTCTATAGTTCAGCATCTCTATGGCAAATCTACTTCCTATAGATCACGGAAATCAGATCATGGCCGCAACTGCTGACTGTGCATTTAATTGAAAATCCGTTTTTCTCACACAATTCGGAAAATAAGGCTCCAGAGAACCCCAAAAATATCTCAAATAGTTACGAACTTTTAGGAAATATTTCACAATGAACATAATTCACCCCGTTTTGAGAAAAACCCATGTTTTAGATTTTTTACATTCATTTCCATTTGGTCACAAACCGTGTTTTAAAAATGACATTTTAAAGTTTCTATGCATTTACTCTACAAGTATTGCACTCGTGCATTTCCTCTGCAAGTATTGTTTTCATTAATCAAGATTTTACACCAGTTTCATAAAACAAATCAACAACCAAACAAGTATTCAAATTCTTCAAATAGCCCTGCAACCAAATAATCTGGAGATTGTGGCTTATTACGTGGCCCATGCTACAATGCATATGCAAGTTTTTTTGGCCTTCGATGTTGGGAGGTTTCGATTTCTTTATCTTTTTTCAATACACAATTGCTCTTGTTTAACGACGCAAATTCAATTGTAAAGTGAAGATGAATCTAATAGGATTCTAGCTAATAATAAGGATGGTTTCACATGAACATATTAGGGACATAGGCTCATTCCATGCTAATGCTGCTCCTATCCTGCCTGGCTGGGAAAATTTTATTTTTCAAAATCAAGGTACATGTCTATATGTGAGTCCAAGTGATAGAAAGTCTCTGCATAGATTGAGAGGAAGCCACACCAACATAAAGGAAGCAAGCCAAACGTGGTGCAGTAGCATCTCGCTCAACCTCAACAAAGCATGTGGAAGATCTTGCAGATCCTTAGTTGATTTCCAGATTCAGTAAACCAGAGTCATAGCTCCATATACGGGATTGTGATATTTTCAACGATTCGCCTCACATGATCCATCAATTTAACCACAATCTAGAAAATTATAACAAGAGCATCGTTTATTTTTTTATGCAAAAGTTTGGGCTTGGATTTTAAAACAAATATTTGGTGCAAATGCATACTGAATTGTAGGCAGAAGTTGAGCTACATAAAGCCAGATGATTACACTGACCTATAGAGTATATCAATCAGCCAAGCTTGAGATCTCAAAATTTTTTATTTTATTATTTTATTATTTTGTTTTATTTGCAGGTTAAATGTCGAAGCCTAACCTTGTAGATGTTTATTTCTCAACCTTCGTTTTTTCAATTTGGTTTTTGTTGCGTTTTGGATTTTTTAATTTTTTGTTTTTTTTTTTTTAATATGAGCTATTTATTTTATTTTGTTTTATGATTTGTATTTTTAATTTTTTAATTTTATTTTTTTAATTTCAAATTTGTTCAAATAAACAAATCTATTTTTTTTTATATGTTCTATTTGTTTTTTTTTAAATTATATACATATTTAAAAAGAAACACTTGATTGATTTTTTTTATTATATATATGTGTTTCAAATTATTAAAATGCAAGAAAATAAATTAAAAAAAAAAATGAAATTCTAAATAAAAATGCAATTAAGAACTTAAAAAGAATGCAATCAAGCTTATTTTTCCTAATTTATCTACTTGAAAGAATTTTTTATTAAGTATATGAATGTTTCCAATGGAGCCATTTAGGAATTAGACTTTCTAGAACGTTCATATCCAAATTCGCAAAATGTGCCTAATTGTGCATGAGAACATGAAAAATCGTTTTAACCTTTAGATTTTCCGCAAAGACCTCTTGAAGAACGAATGAATGTCATGGCGCAATCATGTTTCGATGCCATTCATCAATGTAGTCCTTGTGCTCCAAAGGATGTTTAATCTGCATTCTAGATCCTTTGTCCATAAATGGTTAGTATCAATTTTTTTTTTTTTTTTTTTGAAATGATATGCAGCTAAATGATTTATGCATCTACATGCTTTAATCATGCATCTAGGAAAAAATTGAAAAATGAACTCTAGACTGAAAGCTAATTCCTATGCACACTTCCCCGACAATGACGACAAAATGTTGAGGAAAATTAATTACTTATCATTTAATTATCAACCCCGGTTTTTCGTATAACTTGCGAAGCATGTGTGCGTTGTATATGGTAGAAATTAACTTTAAATTTAGATCAAGCTAACTACCAAACCAAATAACGACAAACCAAATTCACCTATTCTAATTCAACAATCAATTCAAAATAAATTATAGTACAATTATAGTACAACACGTGGAATTGAAATCTTAATATATCTGTTAGGTCCCTATAATACTACTGATTCCCCCATTACTATTGTCATTGTATCTCTTATTTTTATTGTTGTGCCCCTATTATCCCCATATTTTTATTATTATGCCCCATAGAATCCCACTATTGTTATCTTTGTTCCTTTATATTATTATTGTTAGGTCGGCTTGGTTATATTGTGTCCCCTTAGACTCCTATATATAGAAAGGAGGTTTTGTCATTTGAATCATCCAAGAACTGTTCATTTGTGTAATGTAAAG